>ML777935.1:1087733-1107391 GCA_009831015.1 Picea engelmannii | reverse complement strand
ACACTTTGGAAAACATGACAGACTCTTTGAAAACGTTTGTGAGTGTTGTGAATATCTCTTGGTGTAGAGAGGCAATGGGCATTGCTCCCCTAGGTTAGTGAATAGATGTTCATGTTCTCTTATATCAACAAAGAGGACAACAAGTGGGAGAATGTTGGGTTGTTATATTATTTTGTAGTGAAAGAAGAGTCATCTGGCTGTCTAGTTGAGGTGAATTCACTGAGGTTATAAATCGATTGACAAGTCGAGTTGAGTCGATGGTTAATTCAAAGGTAGAAGTGGTAAAGTCGAAGTGGAATTGATCGATGAGAAGTTGAAAGGTTAGTCAACAGGAGGTCGAGTGGCAATCGACTAGAGGTCGACTGGTAAATCGACTGAAGCCAACTGTAATGGGAACTTGAGATTCACGGTATTGCATCAAACAGTCTTCATAGATCTATAACCATTTTTAGGCGCCATGATTTAAGGCTTTCCATGTTTTAAAGCCTATAATAAGACATGTTGTATATTGTAATAGTTGATCTTCATGTTAGGGTTGTTGTTCATGTAGATGCAAGACGAGTTGGATATGGGGTTGTTCTTGTGTAAAGAAACAAAGCATGATGGAGATTGTGTCTTAGGTGTAGACCAAGGTTAGTCATGTAACTCTTTATTCATTTAATGAATAAAACAACAAGAGAGAAATATACTCAAGGAATGTTGGATTTACTGTTTGGGTTTCCAGGGTAAAATCTCCATTTATTGTGTGATTGATTGTCATTTGTTTCTTGCTTAAATATGTCTTCTCTTTCATGTTTGGTTTAGTGTGGAAGTCTATTTCTTTGCAGGGTCTCTATCTCCAAAACCTCTACATGCTTAGTTTTCTATGTTTCATCCAAACTATAAATTCTATTGTTCAAAATGGATATGGATACATGGTTATCAACCTAGAGACACTCGTGATAACAAATTGAAATTTCCAAGTCCTATGACTCATAGGAAAAGCACATGGATTTATGGACAACCATATTTCCCCCCTTCTAGATTTTGCTTGATGAAGAAATCTTAGAGACCCAAATCCAAACCTAAAGAGAATGCCACACACAACACTTGGGAAGGGTTTTCACAAGAAATTCCTCAATAGTTGAATAGATTGAAATCAAGACGAGTCTTGACTATAAATTCCACAATCTTCCATATGCTAGGTTTGTTATTGCATAGATTTTAGGTTGGGACAATCCCAACCCATACCACAAAGGTGAGAAAACTATGGAGTACCTACCCATTGTCACCTTAGATAAACACTCCCCTCACTTCAGTGATGATGAAATCACCACAAGGGGGAATCTTAGTGACCCTGGGGGGATTGAGATGGAAAGTGATATGGTGAATGATGAGTGCCCCTATAGGTCAAGTTTGAATATGGAGAAATACTTGATAATGAGTCTTGTATGAAGGGAAATGGTTTCCAAGTGTTGTGTACCTGCAAAACAATGTTATCCCTGCCCAAAACAAGACAAATCAAGATAAGCCAAGACTTTAATGAAAGGGGATCAATCAAGAGTCCTTATTGTCCCAAATTGCAGCAGTATAAAATCATATAGATAAAAAATAATTGATATCAATAGCTGCAAACTAACCACCAAAATCAAGTATAAGATGAAGGAAACAAAGCTAGCAATGACTAGATAAACTTCTAATGGATAAAGCAAGACTTTGGTGATCTTTAGATGGATGTTATGTGATGTTATAAACATGCTTTTATGACAGCCAATTTTCTGTAGCAAACAATTTATACATTATCAAGATCTAGCTACAAAAATCAACAAGTAAACCATCCAAAAGATAACCAATAATTAGTAGAACAATAATCTAGGTTCACAAACAAATTTCAGTGTTAGATTAGAGAGCAATGCGTGAAAGAAGGAGAGTTTTGTTGCAGCCCTAGTGGCTGTAGCATTAATTTTATTACAACAACATATTACTTGGCTAAAAGAGGACTCCCTTAGGGCACAAGCAAGCTTATAACACGAAGAATACATTCCAACTTGAACAATCGCAATATCTCAAATTTTCATGTATACCAATGCAATGATTTTATATATCCGATGCAAATAGAGTAGTGTCTTATCAATTAGGTTAAGGGAGTCTCTTGTGTAAGAGTCAGATTTTTTATTGGTCTATGGGTGTAATCCCTTTTAATCCCTAGAGCAAACAAATCTAACAAGGTAAATCTACGAGGGTGTAAGCCCTTTTACTCCTCGTAGCAACCTTTGCAAATAGCTTATTCAAAGACAATAATTATAGATCTTGGTGTAGGGTGTATTCCATTATACTCCTCCTAGGGTTTAGACTAAAATAACCTTGAAACAAGAAGAAATAACTAAATATGCAAAAAATTCCTTACCAATTCCAAGAGATGGCAAGATAAGCCCTCTTTTACCAAGAATATTCCACCACACTAGCAAAGAGATAAGCAACAAGAGATAGTGCCTTAGCTTCCTTCACCAAAACACAAGTAAATTCATCCACAATGCACCAAGAGAGAGAGAGAGAGAGAGAGAGAGAGAGAGAGAAATGCCCAAATAGGAAGTGACTTCTATGAAGTCACTTCAATAATTTGTCCAAAAAAGTTTGTCCACTTTCAATAATTCATGGAGGTCAACCTCATAAATATTTCTTTGCAACTTAAAATTCAATTTACATAAAGAAAATTCCCTTTTAGGGGTGGCCTCATTCCCAAAAGGGTGATGTAAGGCCTCTAGGAGAGACGTTTTGCCTCCCAAGTGAAGTTGTTGGGTCTCCAAAGGCCTTGTGTATGGTCATCAAGTGGTCCAATGCAAGGTATCTCTCTCTCTCTCTCTCTCTCAAACCATGTCACATCACCATCAACCAAGAGAGCCCCATTAAAAACCCTAAGCCCATACGACGTCTAGGACCTAGAAAATGACGTCTTAGGCCTCCAAAGACCAACGTTTGGGTGCAAGGGGTTTGGATTTGATCTCCTCATGGTCTTTAAGTGCCTCCAAAAGAAAAATTTCCTCTCCCATGTGTCTAGTGAGAGGGGGGGCGCATCATCAAACCTATGGGCTTCATTCCCCAATGAAGGTCCAAGTAACCTTGTGCCTTCATGAAAAGACTTCCACCTGGAAAATATCTACAAGGACAAACATATTCACCCTCTAAGGGTTCACTAGTCACACATATCATGCTAAGTAAGCCATATCTAATAAAATAACCACCCAA
Source organism: Picea engelmannii (assembly GCA_009831015.1). NCBI lineage: Eukaryota > Viridiplantae > Streptophyta > Pinopsida > Pinales > Pinaceae > Picea > Picea engelmannii. Next base: position 1,104,166 of record ML777935.1, on the reverse strand, counting down.
ACATGTGCATCAAATCCGCCCCTTTCAAAATAAACAAATGCTCAAAGTCCTTATACAACTTGCCAAATTTAAGTATGGGAGGGTTGTCATGGTGACCTATTGGGTAGATCATTCCCCAAGTCAAGGAGTGTTTCCCAAGAAGACCCTTTCTAATTCATGTAAGAAAGTGTGAAGTGGATGGGAGTGTAACTTTTGGCCACAAGGTTTCTTGACATATAAGGGCTCATATTGTCTCATTTATGAGTGCCTTTGTTGAGGGTGTGCTTGCTCTTGAGTTACCAACTATTTGCGTGCCACCTTTGTCCAAGCTCCTTTTTTCCATCTTTCTAATCCCTACTATATTTTATAATTTGCAAATTTGAGGATCCCCCTTTTTGGGTTTCCAAGATTTAACATTACTTTTGGGACCAGGGCAAGCACTAAGTAAGTAGAACTCAAGTTGGAGCGGCTTTTGATGGTATTTATTTGATGTGTTTACTTTCTTTTCATCATTAGTTTCTTATTATTTTACAATAGTTGTTATCTTCCTCCAGGCCATCAACCCCTCTTCCCAGGAAACTAGGTACAATCCCTTCTTGGGTTAGTAATGCCCGAAAACCCAAAAGATGAAGAGATGAAAGGGAAGAAGTGTGGAAAATGACAAGTATGGATGAGAATGGTACACTGACCCTTCAATGATACCCCCTAGTAGTAGCCCTTTTACTGAAGGTGACCCACTTGCTAGGAAAACAAGCCAACCACCAAGGTGAAATGAGGCAAAAGGAATAATTTCCAAGAAAATGTTTTCAAAATCAAGAAAGGACCCTTTGCAACATGTTCAAATGCTTCATTTATTAGAATGACACTTACCATAAAACCATACTTGTTACCTCATGGAGCAAGACCTACTGTCCTCTCTGAACCAAGTTGGTGTGGTGGATGTTGATGACATAAATCAAATGGTGACGTGTGGTAAGATAGGGGCCTTTTCCTGCTCTTTTGGCTCTCAGTACTTCATGTCTGCAACCTGAGGGCCTTGAGACATCATCTCCTTAGTTATCCCTAGGAATGGGTGATAACATATGGCTCCTAATTGGGGACATGTACTCGTCGTAGAGTACATGGGAACCTCAATATTTCCTGGTAAGACCTATGCCTACACACACTGAAACAAACAAAATGTTGGGTATTGAGGGTGGCTCACTCACCCTTTTCCTATATGATCAAATTAAAAATTGACAATTATCTAGAAAAAGAAAATTTTGCATTTTTAGAAAAATTAGCATGTTATAGAATGAAAGCAAATGAAGTAAATAAATTACGAAATAGTGCAAGTAGAGAAAAATGAAAATGAGATATTACATGCAACTAATCTATCATGAGCATACAAATGCAAAATGCAAGGGAAAGCAAATGACCTACCTACTTACCTGGTGCCCAAGGCCCTGTGGAAATCAGGTTCAGTGGATGTTAGGTGAAATCATGCAACCAATGTAACCAAATGCTCAACATATCATCAAGCTATCTCCCCCTATGGTTAATCATGTAATACAACAAAGACAAGTCAAGCACAAAATAATGGTGAGCATAGATAAGCATGCAACCAATCATAGAAATAAATCATGGAGATGGGTGGGAGGGAGGGAGGAAATTTTGCTGGAAGGAATAGCCACAAGCCTGATTGATCCATCTTTGAATAGGACTACCACATATATAAAACAATTCATCTTCTCCCTCACGTAGAAAAACATTGGTTGTTTAATATTGAGGGGAGATGAGAGATCGAAATAAAAATGCATGGCTTCCCCAAGAAGAAGATAAAAGGTAAGGGACAACCTCATGTCTAGAGAAACAAATCCTCCTGCTTCTGAAAAATTGTTGGCTTTTCATCTGCATATGCTTGTAAAAATCCCCAAGATGAAAATATTACTCCTTGGTAGTGTGAGTCTTCAATTTTTCTGCACTGACCAGGGCCTCATGTTCATAAAAAATCAAGTACAAAGATGTTTGAGAACCTTCATCACATAATGGATCTAAGTCCTCAAGAGGATGACCCCTAAGGTATGTCTAGGAATCATCATAAGTGCACTGCAACAAGTCATCCTCAGGTAGATGAAGAAGGTCTGTGATCATATCATCATTAAGTTGCCAAAAATTTTGATCGTCCCTATATGAAGAACAAACTTTCAAAGGGAAATCTCATCCATTCCTTATCTGGAAGTTGTCCTCATTGTCGTAAATGGGATCTCCATAAAAAACAAAACAACCCATATCCCATCCATGCCTCCCAACATGTATGAAATCATCAATATGTTGACCAACCACGTCGGAGAGGTCCTCCATGAAATCATCCATATCATTGGGACCGATTACTTCTTCATGTTCTCATGTAAGAGGAAGGAAAAACTGGACAACTTCACCTTCATCAAGCAATAGAAAGGATATTGGTGTCTCATCCAGGTTCTCAACATGTTGCAGTTTATCGAAATTCTTCCCTTTCTTCTTGGTGGGTTTCTTCATGGACATGCTATTACAAAGCTTCTTCATTAAAAGGGATTAATCTTCAATGCAAAGTGATCCATCTGTTTGTTCATGAAAGGATAAAAAAGAGAATTCCTCTTCTTCTCGTCATCATAGGCTTACTCTCCAGTAGGTGTTTTGTCAAGATCCTGTACTTCCTTGGAGTTTTCCTCCTCTTTATGGACATGTCTTTCAAAGGAAACTTCCCTCAAATGGTAAATTAGATCTAATTGAAGCCTTGTTTCCTAAAAATCATCCTCAAGGTCCTGAAAAATATCTTCAAGTTGTTGGGATTTTGGTCCACAATGCTTGAGGAATTCTCAAATAAAGATGGTGGTAGAGTCAACACCATTCATGATGCAAGTATGCTTGACTGAATTCCCCTGTTTCTTATCCAAGGATAACAAAAAAAATTGCACTAGAACATCATCCTGGGATATCTCATTCCTGAGAGAGAGAGAGAGAGAGAGAGAGAGAGAGAGAGAGAGAGAGAGAGAGAGAGAGAGATCCAACGCTATGCAATTCTGAAGTGAGAGTTAGGATGAAAATGAAATGGAAGTGACTTCGATTTATATGAAGTCACTTCAATAATTTGTCCAATTCTGAAGTGAGAGTTAGGATGAAAATGAAATGGAAGTGACTTCGATTTATATGAAGTCACTTCAATAATTTTTCCACTTTCAATTATTCAAGGAGGCCGACCTCATTCACAATGCACCGAGAGAGAGAGAGAGAGAGAGAGAGAGAGAGAGAGAGAGAGAGAGAGAGAGAGAGAGAGAGATCCAATGCTATGCAATTCTGAAGTGATCCAACGCTATGCAATTCTGAAGTGATTCAGAATTGCATAGCAGGTGTCTCACTAAGTCACTTCAATAATTTGTCCACTTTCAATTATTCAAGGAGGTCGACCTCATAAATTTGTCTTTACAACTTAAAGTTCAAATTACATAAAGAAAATCCCCTTTTATGGGTGTCGTCATGCCCAAAAGAGTGACGTAAGGCCTCTAGGAGAGATGTTTTTCCTCAAGTGGCCTAGTTCAAGGCAAGTGTCTCTCTCTCCATCAAACCATGTCACATCACCATCAACCATGAGAGCCCCATTAAAAACCCTAAGCCCATATGATGTCTAGGTCCTAAAAGACGACGTCTTAGGCCTCCAAAGGCCAATGTTTGGGTGCAAGGGGCTAGAATGTGATATCCTCATGGTCTCTAAGTGCCTTCAAAGGCAATGTTTCCTCTCGCATGTGTCCAATGAGAGAGGGGCACATCACATAACCTGTGGGCTTCATGCCCCAATGAAGTTCCAAGTAACCTTGTTCCTTCATGAAAAGACTTCCACCTGGAAAAGCTCTGCAAATACAAACAAATTCCTCCTCTAAGGGTCCACAAGTCATACACATCATGCAAAGTAAGCCATATCTAATAAAAGAACCACCCACAGGTGTGCATCAAATCCCCCCTTTTCAAAATAAACAAATTCTCAAAGACCTTATACAACTTTCCAAATTTAAGTATCGAAGGGTTGTCACGATAAACTATTGGGTAGATCATTCCCCAAATCAAGGAGTGTTTGCCAATAAGATGTTTTCTAATTCATGTAAGAGTGTGTGAAGTGGATGGGGGTGTAACTTTTTGGCATGGGGTTTCTTGACATACAAGGGCTCATATTGTCTCATTTATGGATGCCTTTGTTGAGGGTGCACTAACTGTGGAGTTACCAACTATTTTTGTGACACCTATATCCAATCCCTTTTTTCCATCTTTCCAATCCTTGCTATCATTTATAATTTGCAAATTTGAGGGTCCCCTTTTTAGGGTTTCGAGCTCATAAGGAGGTTGACAAGTTCCAAAAAAATATGTTTTCTTAGTTTTTGAGGGAGAAAAATCAACAAGCAAACATATTTTCTAATGAGGCCACTAAACTAAAAGTGGGGGTAATTAATATTAATGGAACCATAGGGCATCAAACCATACCACAATCAAATATCAATGAATCTAGAGGTGAGAACAATCACGTTCAATCTTCTCATGTCACGCACTTGGTTATCAACAAGTTTTTATGACAGCCAAATGGTTATAGAAAACAATTGCTACATTAGCAAGATCTATCCACAAAAATCAACAAGTAAAATGTCCAAAAGATAATCAATAATGAGTAGAAGAATAATCTAGGTTCACAAGCAAATTTCAATGGTAGATTAGAGAGCAATGAGTGAAAGAAGGATAGTTTCACTACAACCCCAGTGGTTGTAGCATTAAGTTTATTACAACAACATATTACTTGGCTAAAAGAGGGTGCCCTTATGGCACAAGTAAGCTTATAACACGAAGAATAGATTCCAACTTGAACAATTGCAATATCTCAATTTTTCATGTATACCAATGCGATGATTTTATATCTCCAATGCAAATAGTTTAGTGTTTTATCAATTGTGTTAATGAAGTCTCTTGTGTAAAAGCTATATTTTTTACTTCTCTAGGGGTGTAATACCTTTCACTCCCTAGAGAAAACAAATCTAGCAAGGTAAATCTACGAGGGTGTAAGCCTTTTTACTCCTCATAGAAACCTTTTCAAATAACATATTCAAAGACAATAATGATAGATCTTGGTGGAGGGTGTATGCCCTTATACTCCTCCAAGGGTTTAGACCAAAATAACCTTGAAACAAGAAGAAATAACACAATATACAGAAAATTCCTTATCAATTCCAAGAGATAGCAAGATAAACCCTCTTTTACCAAGAATACTCCACCACACTAGCAAAGAGAATAAGAAACAAGAGATAGCGCCTTAGCTTCCTTCACCAAAAGACAAGTAAATCCATTCACAATGTAGAGAGAGAGAGAGAGAGAGAGAGAGAGATTCCCAAATAGGGTGAAAATTTCAGCCAATGTTATGTAATTCTCAAGTGAGAGTTGTGATGAAAATGAAATGGAAGTGACTTCTATTTATATGAAGGCACTTCAATAATTCAAGGAGGTCGACCTCATAAATTTGTCTTTACAACTTAAAGTTCAAATTACATAAAGAAAATCCCCTTTTAGGGGTGACGCCATGCCCAAAAGGGTGATGTAATTGCTCTAGGAGAGATGTTTTTCCTCCCAAGTGAAGTCGTTGGGCCTTCAAAGACCTCATGTTTGGTAATCAAGTGGCCTACTGCAAGTAAAGTGTCTCTATCTCCATCAAACCATGTCACATCAACATCAACCATGAGAGCCCCATAAAAAACCCTAAGCCCATATGATGTCTAGGTCCTAGAAGATGACGCCTTAGGCCTCCAAAGGCCAACGTTTGGGTGCAAGGGGATATAATGTGATCTCCTCATGGTCTCTAAGTTCCTCCAAAGGTAATGTTTCCTTTGTTTTGTGTCTAGTGAGAGGGGGCGCATCATCCAACCTGTGGGCTTCATGCCCCAATGAAGGTCCAAGTAACCTTGTTCCTTCATGAAAAGACTTCCACCTGGAAAATCTCTGCAAAGACAAACAAATTCCCCCTCCAAGGGTCCACAAGTCATACATATCATGCCAAGTAATACATATATAATAAAATAACCACCCACACGTGTGCATAAAATCCCCCCTTTTCAAAATAAACAAATTCTCAAAGACATTATACAACTTTCCAAATTTAAGTATGGGAGGGTTTTCACGGTGACCTATTGGGTAGATCATTCCCCAAGTCAAGGAGTGTTTGCCAAGAATATGTTTTCTAAGTCATGTAAGAGAGTGTGAAGTGGATGGGGGTGTAACTTTTGGGCATGAGGTTTCTTGACATACAGGGATCATATTGTCTCATTTATGGACGCCTTTGTTGAGGGTGCACTTGTTGTTGAGATACCAACTATTTGTGTGCCACCTTTATCCAAGCCTTTTTTTCCATATTTCCAATCCCTGCCATCATTTATAATTTGCAAATTTGAGGGTCCCCCTTTTAAGGTTTCGAGCTCATAAGGAGGTTTACAAGTTCCAAAAAATTATGTTTTATTATATTTTGAGTAAGAAAAATCAACAAGCAGACATATTTGCTAATGAGGCCACTAAACTAAAAGTGGGGGTAATTAATATTAATGGAACCACATTCCATCAAACCATACCACAATAAAATATCAATGAATATAGAGGTGAGAACAATCATGTTCAATCTTCTCATGTCACGCACCTGCATGCCTCATTTTCAAAGTAAGGAAAGTAATACGATGAGACTGATGTACCCCCACCCCCCCTGCATGATTGGCTTCAAGGAAAGGCACAAATTTGAATCGATGATTGGTGTTTATCATTATCAAGGTTGGATTATGGAAATGCAGAGTAGAAGATGCCCCAAGGAATTTGGAAATTAATTCCATATTCTTGGACCAAGTCTGGTAAGAGATGTTGTTACTTTTACTTTGGTAATGTGCATATTTGTTGTAGTTAATTTTAGTTCAGCAGGCCTCACAAGGTTTTTTTTTCCTATACTTCATCATCCCAAGGGGGTTTTACAATCATTGATATGTATTTGGTTTTCCCCACATACAATGGATTGTATTTATTACTTTGTTGCTTTAGACTCAAGAAGTGTGGACTGCTTCTATGGTTGGTCTGATCTTCTATTGGGTTAAGGGTTTCTAGGCTCCAAAGTTCTTAGAACATGTAGAATTGGGGGATTTTTGAAGTGGGTCTTGTGGTGAAGAACGCTCTTTTTATGGCCTCTGTTATATTGTATGTTATTGGCCCTAATTTGGTGCTTTGATATACTATTTATTATTGGCCCTGGTCTGTATCTCATTCTAGTGGATTATAGGGATCTGGAAGAAATTATACATGTGATGTGAAATCGCGAGGAGTTAATTCAATGAAATATAACCTTTATATTTTTATTTACTGCAAAGGTACATGGTAATGAGCACTATATTGTCTCTCAATTTGCATCAATTATGGTCACATTGGTAAAACATAAATTATATATAGCTACTCTAGAAGCATAATGCAACATGCTGAGAAATATGGTTTTGAAACTCTATATCGAGAGCTTCCAATTAAGAATGTTAGTGAATTCAACTTGTGGGGAGTTAAAAAAAGAGGACAACATGCATCAACTGGTTGAAGATATGGAGATTGGGAAGCAAGACTCTATTCCGTCAAATGTTGGTTTGGATGAGGTTGGCAACTGTCATGTGTTCTGATAAGTTTTATGTATTTCAAAGTTATTATAATTTTAGGAGTTTTATTTAAACTTTATAATTGTATGAAGTATTGAGACTTTTCTCCCAAGGACATATGTAAGTTTTGTATTTGGAATGCCATAAGCTATCATTTTTGTTTACTTTTTTTGAATATGAAGTATATGTATTAAAGCTATTAGAATTTTAAGAATTTTCTTTAAACTTTATAGTAGTAGAAAGTGTTGGGGCTTTTTCCCCAAGGACACATGTAATTTTTGTATTTGGCATGCCATAAGCTATCATTTTTGTTTAATTTTTTTGTATATGAAGTATATGTAATTTTGTTGTTATCTTGACTACAACTTTATATAATATAAATTCCCTAGTTTCGGTTATATATAGTTAAAATATGTGTATAGATATCCTAGTTTTTATTTTATTTTTATTTTTTTCCGAGAAAGAAAAAACTTATATTTCATAAAAAGGAAATATACATATTGTTGTCCCTAGAAGGACTGTCATTAGCTGTCTTTCTTTTGTCCACTCATTTTTATTCATTACAATATCAAAAAATATATTTCCATACTTTTCTTATAAAAAACCCTTATCCTTGTCAAACTTACATCATCGACCAAAACAAAATAGATTTCTTCTTTTAAACCCCTACATCCTAAAGGTCATCCCATTGCAAGGCTGTCATTTGAAAAATTCTTGGAAAGTGAAAACACCTTAATCTAGAAGAAGAGCCTCTTTTGAAAGGTCGTCCGCCAGTGTGTTGAGCTCCCTATAAATGTGAGAAATGGAAAACCATTCCAAAGCATATAGAAAATCTTGGATTTGATTCAACAAAGGTTTTAGCCTCAAAACTTGGATATTTATATGCCCAATTACCCAATCAATTGTAGTCTTTAAATCTCCCAAAATTTGTAATTTCCTCAAATTGAGAGTGTCCACCATACATAGCAATGGCCATAAAGCTGAGAGCTTTGCCTTCATTTTAGTACCTTTTCTGAGCATGTATCTAATTTTGTAGAAGTGAGAAGCTGAAATATAAAGGACCACCCTTGCACCACAAGAAGGAGGGTTCCCTTGGAACGCCTCGTCGAAATATCCCCAAGGAATACTCTCTTCCATGGGAGGCAATGATATCAACTTTATTTTTCAATTTTTGACTTCAGTCTTATGCTCCATAGTTATTCTAAAAATTAACACTGCCACCACCTTATAAGGGGGATGAATATCCTGAAATATTCTTACATTCTGAGCCCACCAAATGAGATATAAAAGAAAAGAGGAAAAGAGATAAAACATTTGAGATCTCATTTTCTTTCCACCTTTTTAACCAATCAACTAACTCTCCATCCAATTCATGTAACCAAACCTTTATCAATGTTTAAATTGATGCCCACACATGTTGTGTGAAAGAACATGAAACAAAAATGTGATGAACAGACTCCTCATCCCGCATACACAATATGCATTGACCCAAACCTGTCCATCATCTTTTGATCCCATTGTCCTAGGTTAACAATCTATTTTCTAAAGACAACCAACTCAAAATTTTTACCTTTTGGGGTGCATGGATTCACCAGATGAAATTACAACACCATTTCTTTTGACCATTGAGATGTCCTTCAGCTTGAACCCAATACCTTAATTTCACTATGTATTGACTCGACTTTTAATTTTTGGACCGCGAAAGAGTGTCCTCCTCTTCCTCTTGTAAGGAAATCATGTTTGAATATAGAAGGTTGATGGAATATTCCCATTCCTATGCTTTGTTACACTCTAGGTATAGCATCATAGTCATTCTTTAAGAGCTTCTTCTAATATGATCCATCCCCCCAAGCCTTGCATCCCATAAGGAGTAAATTACATGATCGTGTAGATCACCAACCAAATCATCAGATAGTTTGAAGCCATCTCCTGAGCAGACCCAGGGGTCTTCACCAATCTTAACACTCTTTCCCTTTCCCACCTGCCACACCATCCATTCGTCAATCAAAGGAAAGTGTTCCACTAAAGCTTTCCAACGTCTCAAGTTGTTAGAGATCAATTTTATAGGATCTCTAATCTATTCCACAAAGGACTTTTCTTACTTAGAAGAAATCACCCTACCCCATACACTCCTATTGTGAATTAGCCTCCACATACCTTTTACAATTAAGGCTTTGTAAAACCAATATATATTTCTAATACCCCAGTCGCCTAGCTCCTTAGGAAAATAAAGTATCTACCATTTCATAAGGGGGATTCCCCTTGACTCCTTCCATGTGGACTAGAGAAAATGAAATCAAATCTTCCAAATCTTGGATAAAATCCCTTTCAAGATTTTTCTATAGATTCCCAATATACCGAGATGCTTGAAAAGACTGAGTTTATCAAGATGAGTCAATCGTCTCTTAAAATCCATCAATTAAACCACAAATCAACTCTCACTTGGATTTTCTTTATAAGCCACAACCAATCCTCATATACATAGGAGTTTGGCTTGAGTTCGAACCCCATATATTTAAGAACAACATCAATTTTTTTCCTAGGCAAAGGGAAGAACCTCATCTAGCTGTGCAACTTCTTCATCTTGAACTTCATTTAACAACATATTTGACTTATCATAATTTATTTGGATTCCTACAACAATGCAAAAATAATCCAAGATTGATTTGATAACTTGAAATTCCTGCAAATTCTCTACACCAAAATTGATGCAGGAACATCCTGCCTCTGAAATCAAGCACATTTGACTAGACCTAGGGGGTCTTTTTTTTCTCTAAGGAAGTGTATTCCTTAATGGGAATTTATTGTATTTTCCTATGTTTTATTTTCTTGAAGGAATGCATAAGGATAAAATTAATTAGATTGAGATTGGGATATGTAATTGAATCTGGTTGTCTAAGAAGATCTCGAGAGTGTGACATCTAGAAAGATATTTGAGGAGTAAGTTGTGGATTCTTGGAATGATTATAGGATCCGAGAGATCTTAGGAGTTTTAATAGGCATTAATTTAGAATCTGAAACCTATTCATGTTTATTCTTGTGTGCATATAAGCGATGTAAGCCTAAGAACATATAGAGTTGGCCATCAAGTGAGGAAATCAGGTCAAAGAGTGAGATTAAGAGAGGCCATATGTAACTTTTATGTACAATATGTACATTTGAGTAAAGAAAACAATATGTGTTTTTTTTTTTTTCCCTAAAAAAAAACGTAATTTTATTCATCCGAAGAGACAAAATTACATTTTGTAGGTGCTTCTAGGAGCACAACACACCCCCTGTGTGTATTTTGGACCAAAAAAACCCTCGACCCTAGCCCGAAAAGTGGCCACAAAAGAGGCTTTTTAAGAGGAAAAATTCCTTTGTAGCACTGAAAGCCTATAATTACATCACCCATAACAAGGTGGGAAATAGACTATAAATTAAATAACATTATATATGCATGTAGAAGGAGCTTCAAGAAAGAGCATAAATGTAAGATAATAATCTGTTTGCAACTGCCTAATAATTGCACTACAGTGGCACATCATCTTCTGAATGTTGCTTATAACTGTTGTAAACAAAAATTTAAGTATGGTGAGTAACACACTGTGACCATAATGCGTCGATCTTGTAACTGTATGAGAAGGGAGAGAAGAAAAAATTCATTCCTACCTCTGTCCTAGAATCTCTATAAAAGGTCAGTGATAAAAAGCATGTGTTTCTTCCCCATTATACTCTGTGATGTGCCACTGACCCAGAGTTAGTTGCAAAACTGCTTTTGACAGGGTGTCTGCTACCACGTTCATGTTCATGTAGACATGGAAGATAACCATTGAATCAAATTCCTCCAACAAACGAGAGATCTCCTCCAAAATAGGAAAAAGAAAAATATTGTGACACTACTGAAGCTTTTTTTCCCAGTTGATGACATTCATAGAATCACCATAGATTTGGATGTGATGAATTTCCTTCTCTTTGGAAAATAGTAGTAGTTTCAGTGTTAGGAGTTATGCATAGTTATTTGTACCCCATCCCAATCCCATTTTTAATTGAAAAGAGTGGTTTTTAGCTAGATGAAGAACTATTCCTCCCCCACAAGTGTGATTCTGGGAAGCCCCATCGAAGTATTCCCAAGGCTTTGAATTGTCGATGGCCTCCGTTTGTTTCAACTACAAAGCTAGACCTTCTTTTGACTGTGGAAAATGTGACATTATGAATAGATTATGGGTTGCAATTCTCTCTAGAATAGAGGCTTTTCTAATGAAAATCGTTGCCTTCTGAGTCAACCAAATTCCCCAACTGATAATGAGGGGGAGAGATTTTAACTCCTTAAACCTTGGATTGTGGATCCAATCCTTCCAAGCCTGTTCCAAAGTGGTTCCACCACAGATACAATTCTGCCCGAGGCTTGTAGAGGTTTCGTTCCAAACTCTCTTTGTAAACAAACAGGAAATGAGCATATGTAATGTAGTTGATTATCATTTTGACAAAGAGGACATCTGCCAGGTCCTTCAAACTAACGCTTTCTTAGATTTTCCCAAGTTGGAATTTTTTCATTTAGGGCTGCCCATAAGAAGATTTTGACTTTTTGGGGACATTTTAATTTCCATAATCCCCTCCACCACCGACTAGTATTTTGTTGAAGAAGGTCCATATTCAAGGATATGTAGCTGAGTTTTGGGGTGTAAGATCCCGATGGATCCTTTTTCCATACCAATTCATCCTCCCTGTTTGAGAGTCTAATATGGCCTATCTGGAGTGTTGTGATATATTTTTCAAAAAGTGTTGTTGAAGCTCCAATTAACCCTAGAGAAGCAACACTTTTTCATCCATGATTCAACAGGGTAGTTGTGTTAGGGTTAGATAGGTAGGAGAGAAGAGAAATATTCTTCTTGTGGAGTTGATTGATTAATTCCTATGGTAGAATGTGAGAGTTTCCACTCCTAGGCCAGGGATCAACACCTATACAAAAGTGATTTCCTTTACCTACCTTGTAGTCCAGGCCTTCCCCTACCATTGGAAAGGAGGAGATCAAAGCTTTCCAAAAGATCGAGCATTACCGAAATGACTTGTTTGGAGATCAATCCAGTCTTCTACTGTATTCAGTAAAATGTATTTTTGAGTATCTACCGGTGACCATAGATTGTCTCCTGAAATAAGGAGCCAACCAATTTTTTCCACCAAATCCTTGGAAAGAAGAAATATATTTTTGAGTCCCCATCCTTGGAAAACTTTTGGCCATGTCAGATGGTCCCATTTTTCCCATGGCTGAGTGAAATTATCCTTGGAACCCGACCAGATAAAGTGGGAACATGAACTTCTAATTTTTTCTAGCACTCCCTTTTGAATCCAGGCCAGTGACATCCAATAGATTGGGATGGCTTCCATAATAGATTTGGTTAGAGTGAGTCTGCCTACTCTAGATAACCACCTGAAGCTCCAACCAGTTAACCTTTTTTCCAATTTTGAAAATAGCCATTTCCATTCTTCTTTGCAATAGTTGTTTGGCTTCACATGAAACCCCAAATATTTTAAGCTTCTTGAGATGTCCTGGACTATGAAAGGAAAGAGACTTTTACATGTATCCACTTCCTCTCTTTCCATATCTGAGAAGGAGAGGGTATATTTTGGATATTTATTTGCATCCCTGTAGTCGAACGAAAGAGGGATAGAAAATCTGCTAGAACTTCTGCATCCCGGACCCGACCACTACAAAAGATGAGGACATCAGCCACAAATAAGAGATGCATGATCCTCATCCCAGAGGCTATTTGGATTCCTTGGAAGTCCCTAGTTATTAACACATTAGAAATAGCCTTGCTCAATCCCTCAACCACCAGGAGTGATCAGAATCTGGACCAGGGGTCAAAATTTTGCTCAAAATTCAAAGTGCTTGGAATCACTTCAAATCGAACGGGTGCATAGGCCTCATCATCACAAACCCAACACAACTTGTTTGGGTTCAAACGGAGGTCGGATGAGTGAGATATCACGTTTTGTTCAAATCGTCAAACATGCAAAAAAAATGTGCTGACTGTACAGTCCGTACGGATGCTGACATGGCAGGGCCATACGACACGTGGCAGGTGTTGGTTGGTAGTTGGATGACAAATCATTTCTTGACACGTGGCATTGGTGGCGAATGGATTGGTGACACGTGGCCCAAACAAGGGCCGCCACGTGTCACTTTGGCTATGGTATAAAACTTATGTAGTCGGCAGGACTCGACCCCGCGACCTCTGGGCAGGGGAAGAGCCTTGGGAAGGGCCGCCCAACCGGCGCACCCACTATTCATTCTTATTATATAAACAATTTAAAATTTATTTGAATTGATTTATGTTGTGAGTTGGGGCGCGGTCCGGGACGGGGCTTAGCCCCGACCCCCGGTCATATATATGTGCCATGTAACCACCGGCGCGCGCGCATTCCAACTGTTACCATATGTTTTAAAACCTTAGCCCCTTTTGTATGAGCGTGCGGTCACATGGTGACCCATATGTCCACGGTTTTGGCGGTTAGGGGCTAGGTGCGCCCTAACTATCCTACAGTTCGCACGGTTATGCAGTTGTGCACTTGGTGCTAGGTTTTAGCACAAGATTGAGCGCGTGAGCTAGGTTGGACGTATAGAGGTGCGTTTTGGCGAACCAAAGACAACAAGCTTGAACGAGGAAAATGGCAGGAGGCCTATCTTCTTCATTTTTTGGCCAATGAGGTGCCGAAAAATCCCAGCTAGGGTTTTTTGGACGTTTTGAATCCATTGGCACTATTTTCAAAGGCATTTGAAGACTTCTTTTACAGGTTTTTCACCATTGAAGTTTCAGAGAGCTCTAGGGCGCTTGAAGCCCTCATTGATTGAGGCCATGCTCAAATGAGCCCAAGTCTGTTTTCTATGATTGAATAGTCATTTTTGGCTAATTGTTATGCTATGAACACATTGGGATAGGTTTCAAATCCATTTGAGGACTTTTACAGGTGTTTTTGCCACAAGGAAGCTCAAGGCCACATGTAGAAGAGGTCATGCCTGGATGAGCCATGGTCCGTTTTCAGAGTTCTATTAGTCATTTTTGGGGTTTTTATGTATTCTGAACCCAATGGAACAATCAGTAAATCCATTGGAGTTGAGCAATAGCTTGTAAAATAATCTTTGACAAATTAATCCCAGAGAGCCTAGTTCATTGAAGGAGGCTTAAGGAGACGTAGCCCAGAGAGGGGTGAACTCCTTTATCATCTTGTTATTGTTGTGAGTTTGATGGTTATTATTTGCTGCAAGTTATTTTTGCTGTTGTATTTATGAAAAGAACATATTTAATCTTACAAAGACCTCACACATAAACATTTAAAAGAAGATGCATAAACTTGACACATAATTTATCTTGCATAACTAAGACATTGAGCAAGGTCCTGAAAAGTTTATTTTAATGGAATAGAGGGTGCTTGCATAGCATAACAAGTCAGCCCCCTATTTTCAGATTAGGTGGTATCAGAGCTTAGTTTGTTTTGCTCATGTCATTGCCATTGATAGCTAGAGATTTAGCTGTTGATATTATTTTGCAAGTTTTGTGTTGAAGTTGATATCTTGCAAGGATGGAGGAAGCTTCAAACATTGATAGTTATCATACATCTTCATTATCCAAGTTCTTTGACAAAGAGATGTTGAAGGAGTTTGTAACCATGAGAGATATGGTACAAGAGTTGTGGGAAGAAAGAAAAAAGAGCATTGTTCTTCAAGAGCAGTTGATGGCCATGAAGGAGGAGAAAGACCAGCTTCTTGAAAAGTTGCATGAGATGGAGACTCAACTCCATGAGGCAAAGGAAACCCTTACCAAGTACATGCATGAACATGAGGTATGTAATGTTGGTTTTTCTTCAAATTCCTCTCAAGATGAATGCTTTGGTGTTTTTGAAAATCACACAAGAGGAATAGGGTCCAAGTTATTCTTAAAAATGGGCTATGAAGGTAAAGGATTAGGCAAGCATGCACAAGGCATTGTTGAGCCTATTGTTGTTGAGGAGAGACCCAAGTATTGTGGTCTTGGATATGAACAAAAAGATGGAGCAAATTCCAAACTTCAGGAGACAAGGGAAAAAGTTCCAAGAATAACTTTTGTTGCAAGTTCAATCCCTCAAGCATGCAAATCTTGTGTTCAAGATGAATGCAAATGTGTGAAACAAGAGAGTTATGATAGCCATGCGGACAAGAACATTGTTGTTGCTCTTCAAAGGAGAGCTTGTAACTCTTCAAATTCACCTCCTCAAAGAGGCGATAAAGGTGAATGTTCAAGGTATAATTCTGCCTATCATTCAATTGCTTTTGATTATATTAAGCATGATAAATTTGCATGTAAAAATGGAAGAAAAAATCCATGTACATATTGTGGTTTATATAACCATCATGTTTCAAAATGTTGGAAAAGATTGACCACTTTAAGGAAACTTTACAAGCAAAGGCAACTTGAAAAGAGGATGCAAAAGATTTGCACTCATTGCCAGAAGAGGGGTCATCTCATTGACCAATGTTGGACATTGCATCCTGTTATCGCACGGTTTGTAGGAAAGGTCTTGAGTCAAGGCTTGAAACCGGCGTAACAGGAGCTTCCCCACCCACTGTCACCTCGATGGGGAGCTCTTTCTATTTAGGAGGGCTAGTCCAAGGGAGACGTCCCTAGGCAACCTGGGTAAATGAAAGGCTAAAGGGTAATGGACCAAGTCAAAGATATTCCCTTTCACAAATTGCTGCCCAAGAAGAGATAGTCAAAGAGAACAATCCACTGATGATGCACCTGTTTGCGAGACAAGACAAATACAACTAGAATG
>ML777935.1:1054068-1067475 GCA_009831015.1 Picea engelmannii | reverse complement strand
AAAAAAAAAAGATATATATATATATATATATATACACACACACACACACACACACATAATTATATTTTTTTTTCCTTAGAAAAAAGCGTAATTCTATTCATGCGGAGACAACCAAATTACATTTTGTAGGTGTTGTAAGCACGCCCCAAACATGGGGAAAAATAGGTCAAAAAGTAAAAGCTAGAAGAGGCCAATGAGTTAGTTGATAAGCCACAACAAAGTGTACAAATAAAAGAGCTGAGAACATTCCTGAAAGAAACAATACATGTCCAGATAACCGCACGAAATTCCACCGCAGAGAAGCACGTCGGAAGAGCAATCCCAAACAAAAACCCTGGAGACAATATGGACCATGTTAGAGCGGTATGAATCTCCCTCATCATCTGGGAATACATCAAACCCTGACCATACCAACACAACCAAAGAGAGGAACTGCAGACTGATGAGAGAAGACCCCCAAAACCTGTCGAGAGCGGGCAACAAGATGAACCCCGAAGAAAACCCAAATGCAGGATGAACCAAATCAGAGCGACATACATATCTCTCTAAAAAGAGAGGATTCAAAACTCCAAACCCTAGCTACAAAGGATCTGAAACTTGACAACAAAAAAATTGTAGCTAAACCCACAGAGCAGAGGGTATGCATCTGACCTTGAACGAACCTGAAACATAAAAGGGAGAACAAAGAAGCATCATGATAACCCGCCAAAGGAGAGGTTGTTGAATTTTCACTATGCTAGGCTCAAGCATGAGGTTTATTTCATTTTAGCATTTACTTGAACCATAACCAAATGCAACTACACAATGTACAAGTTTTGCAATAACAAAGATCACAAGAAGAATAACCATGCATACGAACACAATAAATATCCTAGGAAAACCCTTCTCAACAAGGGAGAAAAACCCAACAATCCTTTGCTATATTCTCAAGAGAATATCCTCCAACCATGAAACCCTAATGCACACAAGAGGGTGCTCTACTACCTTGAAACTTGCGCCCAAGAGAGGTGCACACGTCATCCCTAGAAGATGTACTTGCTGAAATTTCCAAATGACAAGTGACTTGTGTGTATTTCCTCAATGGGGAAAGCACCTTTATTTATACTAGACTGGACAGACCAAAAGTGGTGTCTATTAGCACAACAGGGTCAACCTCAATAACTCAGAAAATAATTAATTATGACAATAAACATTAATTATCTTTTACATAAGGTGGGGTTGACCTGTACCATTTACATCACAATTAGGGTTACAGGTAAATCTTACTCTCAGACAATATAGCAAGGGAAACACATCCACTAGTGCTCAACCACTAGGGACACGTCCACTTGTGCTCATCCACAGGGACATCCTACTCAACAGATCTCTACCTCAACTGATTCCACAGGAGAATCATCTGGAATACCATATCAATCCTGACTCAACTGAGTCCACAAGGCAGAAGATCACACATCATAACAAATCAGTCTAGAGTCTAACGCACACCCATCACATGGGCACATTCACTCCACACAGGGGTACACATCGTCTCATCTCAATCCAGAGAGGAATGACACACCCATCTCATGGGCATCCTCACTCCACACATGGGTACACATCATCTCATCTCAATCTAGAGAGGAACGACACACCCATCTCATGGGCATCCTCACTCCACACAGGGGCACACATCATCTCATCTCAGTGTAGAGAGGAACGACACACCCATCACATGGGCTCTCTCATAGGTCAACTCAACTCAATCTCAGAGGAGAACATGTCTTGGAGGATGTCTCACGAAGTTGTAATAATCAACACCCCCTCTCATCTAGGGAGGCATTTCCCACCAGGCCAAGTCTCTCACAGAAGTACTCGAACTTCATCTTGACAAGCGGTTTGGTGAAGATATCTGCAATCTTCTCATGTGTAGGAAGGTACTGCATGTGTATTTCTCCGATGTACCATGTCTTTGATATAATGATATTTTATCTCAATGTGTTTTGATTTATCGTGAAACACAAGGTTCTTAGAGAGCTTCACACAGCTTTGTTTATCGCAATGAATAATGGTAGGATCCATCTCATGATCAAATAAATCTTTCAGGAGCTTGTGAAGCCACACTGCTTCGCGGACTGCCACACTCAATGTTATATACTCTGCTTCTACGGTACTCAAGGCCATAAAGCTCTATTTTCTGTTGCACCAGGAAACCATGACAGACCCTAACGTAAAAAAACAACTAGATGTGCTCTTCCGGTCCAGTGTGCTCCCTGCCCAATTTGCATCAACATATCCCTGCAAACTCATGTCTACACTGGAGGCATATGTCAGGCCATATCCAACTGTGCCTCGTGTTCGACGACACATGTATTCCAACATAGGATGAACACCTTCAGTAACTACTCACATAACTAGACAATGATCAACACGTCGATGTTTTCATGTGGTAAAACCCCTATGGGGAAACTTCCACGACCCCAGCCAACGTAGATACTTGGAGCAGTTTATTAATGCAAAAGAAAAATATTATAGAGATATTTTACAAGAGAGTTTTTCACAATCGATCATCGACAAATGACCCTCCATGTTCTTTAAATAGAGATTATGGACCAATCAGGTGTTAAGCCACAGATCAATGGTCATTAAGATCGAGGAGAGTATGAACCGTCAGATCACTCTATGTCGGGAACATATCGTGACAGTCGGATTTCCTAACTACAAATGCATACTAATGCATACTAAAGAAACACACTTTTACCTAATGACACATTAGACCAAGTAGATCTTAACTAACTCCTAAGTGTCTAAATATCCTAACATCCCCCCTTAAGAACAACTTGGGATAGGATTGGAGGATTTACAATGGTGACACAATAGGAGAAGGAAGGAGGCATTAGAGCCTATCCCCCCTTAATGACAACTTCCTGAACTCCTAACATAGATAGAAGTTTGGAAAACTTCGCTTCTATAAGAGACTTTGTGAAAATGTCTGCAACTTGATCTTCTATAGGAAAAAAAAGCACTTCAATAAATTAATCATGAATGAGCTTTCTGATGAAGTGCATGTGTAGCTCGATGTGTTTTCTACGCTGATGTTGAACTGGGTCTTTGGTGAGCTTGATGGCACTCTGATTGTCGCACCAAAGGCTGGTCGAATGCTGATGCTGGAATACAAACTCTGAAAGGATCTATCGAAGCCACAAGGCTTCCTGACTGGCATTTATCGTTGCTCGGTATTCTACTTCTACTGAAGAAAGTGCAATAGATTTTTGTTTCTTACAAACCTAAGTGACAGGTCCTAAACCAAGGCTGAAAACATAACCTTCAATAGACTTATGATCATCAGGGTCGTCGTCCCAATCTGAATCACTAAAACCAACCAATAAATGAGTCCCCCCTGAACTGTAATGTATCTCGAACTGAACTGTACCACAGACATGGCGAAGTATCCTTTTAGCTACTTTCCAATGGGTTTCATGGGATGTTTTCATATACCGGGCAACAAGACCAACAACAAAGGAAAGATCAAGATAGGTATGAGTCAAGTGTAAGAGGCTACCAACTAACTGACGGTACAAAGTTGCATCAACTTTGGGAGAAGTACAAGTGGCAATGAGCTTGACTCCAGACTAGAAGGGAGAAGGGGCTGGTTTACAATCATACATGTGAAAGTGTCGAAGAAGGTCACAAGCATACTTAGTCTGGGAAAGAAAAATTCATTCATTGGTTTGCAAAACTTGGAGGCCAAGGAAATAGTGCAAAAACCCTAAGTCTGTCATTTCAAATTTCTTCTTAAGGTTGGTTTTCAGATGGTTTAAAATTTTTGAGTCACTACCAGTAAGGATAAGGTCATCAACATAAAGGACAATGATTATGACATGGATTCCTACTTTCTTGGTATAGACATTAGGATCATAATGACATCTAGAGAATCTAGTGGCAATAAGAAAGTTGTCCATTTTGTCATACGAAGCTCCAGGAGCTTGCTTGAGACCATAAAGAGATTTCTTAAGGCGACAAACAAGGCTAGAGTCATTCTGGACATAGCCAGGAGGTTGTTCGATGTAGATTTCTTCTTGCAATTCTTCGTGCAAGAAGGTGGATTTAACATCTATCTGATGGATCTCCCATTTATGTGAGGCAGTAAGGGAAAGAACAAGGTGGATGGAATTCATTTTGGCTACAGGGGCAAAGGTTTCATTATAGTCAATTCCTTCAACTTGGGAAAATCCTTTGGCAACTAACTGAGCCTTGTGTCTTTCAACAATTCCATCTGATGCATACTTAGTTCTGTAGACCCATTTACACGTGACAAGTTTTCTTCCTTTTGGAAGAGGGACAAGATCCCAAGTATCGTTTGCCATTAAAGAATGATACTCTTCATTCATTGTTGTATCCTAATCTGGATGACCTGAAGCTTTTGCAAATGTCTCTAGATCACGAGTTTCTAAAACTTGAGCCAAACAAGAAGAGGCTTGCTGGAACTATGAACATGTCGGGCGTTGATATGAAGGATCACCGACAAGATCACCAGTTGCTTCTCATGTTGAATGGACCCATCTAGGAAGCGGTGGAGCTGGTGCTGGTTCAAGTTCAAAGGACTCATCTGGAGGAAGGTGAGCAGGCAGAGGTGTATTTTCATCCTCACTGTCATCATCTGAATAAGAGACTAGAACAAAAGAAGGCACAAATGCTGAAGATGTCTCACAGGCCAAAGAAGGCGCAACCACCGAATTAGGCTCGCAGGCCAAGAGATTTTCATCAAATTTAACATCTCTTCTAATAATAATTTCATTACAATGTGTTTTAAGAAGTCTATAACCTTTGACATCTTCAGAATAACCAAAAAATATATACTTCTCACTTTTAGGCTGCAATGCTTTCCTTTTCTCATCAGAAATGTGAGCCCATGCTATATTGCCAAATACACGGAAATGACTTAAATTTGGTTTAATTTTAGTCCAAGCTTCTTCTGGTGTTATATTTTTAAGAGCCTTTATGGGAGTGTGATTTACCATGTAATTTGGAGAGTTGATGGCTTCCGCCCAATACTTTAGACTTAATCCCTTAAATTGGATCATACAATTTGCCATTTCTTTTAATGTGCGGTTCTTTCTCTCAGCAACACCATTTTGTTGTGGTGTATATGGAACAGTGTGTTACATTTGGATTCCTTGTTTAGTGCAATAACTTGTAAAATTATTGTTCACATATTCACATCCATTATCTGTTCTTAACCTTTGAATTTGATGCCCATATTTCTTTTCTACAAGGGCCTTATAGGCCAAAAACTTGTCAAAAAATTCACTCTTAAGTTTTAAGAAGTAAACCCAAGTACGTATGGAAAAGTCATCAATGAACGTTAAGAAATACTTACACCCAGAAAAAGAAGGAGAAGAAAGTGGACCACACAAATCACTGTGAACAAGCTGCAAAGGACCTGATGCGTTCCAAGAGGCACATTTATCAAAACTGTCCCGATGATGTTTGTCGACAACACAATCGGCACAAACACCATCTCTACATGAAACAAGAGGAAGACCAGTCACCATATGTTGATTACATAGTTGTTGCAATGAGCGATAGTTTAGATGACCAAACCGCTCATGCGAAAGTTTTCTCAAGTCATTGCTATGAGAAACAAAAACTGATGAAAAAGATGATGACCCAAAGTTGTCAAACTTGAACAACCTGGTAATATCATCAACAATTACAGTTGCAAGAACATGCTTGGGATATTTTAGATCCTTGATTACAACTTGGTGAGGTGAAAACTCTACGGTTTTACCTTCACCTGAATGAGTGATTTGATATACTGATAGAAAGTTACAAGAAAGACTTGGAACACATAATACATCATTGAAATGACCATTTTCTACTTGAACTGTTCCAGATCCTTCAACACTAAGAGATCTATCATCGCCAACAAATATTTTCTTGGTGTTACATTCATTTAGAGAAGAAAATATGTCTCTATCCTTAGCCATACGATAAGATGCTCCAGAATCAAAAAGCCACTCATCAGAAGTAGAAGTACAAGTTGTATTGAAGGAGAAACCAAAATATGAAAGTGCATGTGCATGAGAAGAAGAAGAAGAAGAAGAATCAATACTGATGTTGTGCTTCTTCATCATTGCTTCTAAAACTACCATCTTCTTGAAACATTTGGACTCATCATGACCATCTTTATCACAAAAGTTGCAATGTTTGTTAGTTTTCTTATTTTTATATTTTTTTCCTTTGTCTCCATTAGGAGC
The DNA here is from genome assembly GCA_009831015.1 of Picea engelmannii. NCBI lineage: Eukaryota > Viridiplantae > Streptophyta > Pinopsida > Pinales > Pinaceae > Picea > Picea engelmannii. The sequence continues at coordinate 1,061,239 of ML777935.1, read as the reverse complement.
AGAAGCTGTCTGAGTGAGTTTGGGACCCTTATATTGCTTGTTGTTGTGGCGAGGATGTTGCTTCTTGGGATTCTTGGGTTTATCTTTCTGATGTACAAATAAGGCTTTGTTGGAGGTACCTGTAATACTGATCACTCCAAGTTGTACTAGCTTATCTTGCTCTCTAATCAAAGCATCACAAAAGTTCTCAAGACTGGGTTTTTGATAAGCTATCCCTAGAGCCTCTTGCATGGCATAAAAGGTATATACAAACACATAATATGCACTACCTAGCTTAGAAGAATAAGATAGATGCAACGATCTTATTCTATCTTTATCTTACATTCTTCACATAGAGTTCTAAGTGTTTTAAACTTAGATAGATAGTCTTCAATGTAAGAAAAATCACTTGGACTTAAAGTTAGTACTTGATTTTATAACTGTTGTGCTCGAATAATATTGTGTTTACCAAACATAGATTCAATATTTTCCCAAGCTTCTTTGGGTTTATCAATTGATTGAAGATGAAACCTTAAATAAGGAGAGATGGACATTCCGATTAATATGCATGCTTCACCATTCCTATGATCCAATTTGGCTTTCTTATCAACATCAGTAGGTGTTGTGTCCTTTCCCAAGGTAATCCGGTACAAGCCTTTACTTCTTAATAAGTCCTCCATATGGGATTTCCATTGGAAGTAGTTGGTGCTGGGAAGTAAGAGATTACTTGTAGAAGACATATTAAATATGCAGATAATATGGATTAAAAAAATGAAACTGATGATCTGAATGGAAAGATCTCGAAAAGTTGTGTGGTTTTAAAAAAACGACAATAAAAATGGACTTCGGATGTGAGAGTTGTGTTATTTTTAAAAAAGGCATAAACGGTAACCAAAGGACCACGTGGTGGTGTAAGTTGCTTTATGAAGTGACCCACTTTTATAAAGAGAAGTGGGGATCACTTTTACAATGAAGTTACTTCATGCAAAATAAATAACTCTAAAATAAAATATTAAAGCTACTTACAATGATTCACTTTTATACTTGAAGTGAAATACACTTTACAATTTTAGTATGAACTTTTTCAAAAGAAGTAACAAAGAGAGACTTGAACTCAAGACCTCTTACTTAATAAGGCAAATTTTAACCAAATGGTCTAGAAAAACATATTGTAGTGTTTCACAAGAGGATTGGGGTTGTTGTTGTTGTTGTTGTTGAAGATGGCTTTGGAGAGCGTGCTAAAAAAAACTATTTTCACACAAGAAAAAAAAAATCTCTTCTCGATGACAACAAGGGTTAGATCTCGGTTAGCTTACCGGGAAGATTCACCTTTTCCTATATGTTTCTGATTTTTCGAGATCGCATAGGGCGCGGGGAAAAGAGAATACGCAGATATAAAAGAGTAGCAACCCAAAAACAAATAATATAAAACTGAAATAAAACCAAAATAATACTTTGCAAAAATTTTAAAATTGTGTATTCAAGCTTTATACCTCCGGATCTGATTGTAATGGTCGTATCTTGGGCAAACATAAACCTTTTCGAGTGAAACAAAATATGTTCTAGACTGAAACTAGTGTTTTGGATGCAATGGAACAGTTCTCTTAGCCTAGAAATGTACTTAAATGACAGAAAATGGAGATGAGACAACTCAGCTTCACGATCTTGATCTACAATAGGAGCGGGTCTTCAAACAGGCTCGGATACCATGTTCAACAACACATGTATTCCAACAGAGTATAAACACCTTCAATAACCACTCACATAACCAGATCAAAGATCAACACACTGATGTTTTCATGTGGTAAAACCCCTATGGGGAAACATCCACGGCCCTAGCCAACACAGTTACTTGGAGCAGTTTATTAATGCAAAAGAAAAAGATTGCAGAGAGATTTTACAAGAGAGTTTCTCACAATCGATCATTGACAAATGACCCTCCATGATTTTTAAATAGATATCGTGGACCAATCAGGTGTTAAGCCACGAATCAATGGCTGTTAAGATCGAGAAGAGTATGAACCTTCAGATCACTCTATGTCGGGAACATATCGTGATCGTCGAATTTCCTAACTACAAATGCATACTAATGAATACTAAAGAAAAACACTAAGAAACACACTTTTACCTAATGACACATTAGACCAAGTAGATCTTAACTAACTCCTAAGTGTATAAATATCCTAACACCTCGTAGATATCTCAATACATGTTTTGTTGTTATCCAGTGAGTCTGTCTTGGCTAACTCATGAACTGACTAAGTACATTCACTGCATATCATATATCAAGTATGGTGTTAACCATAGACATCAATGATCCAATCAGTTGTCGATACAAATGTGGTTCAATATCACCTGAATCGGTAGAATCATCGTTAATTTTCTTTAAATCCATCACCATCGGTGTAGTCATGGATTTGCAGTTTGTCATACCGAACTTCTTCAATATCTCCATTGTACATTTTCCTTGACTTCGGAAAATCTCATCATTCCTCTACCATACTTATAGTCCCAAGAAATAGTGCATCATACCCAGGTCCTTCATCTCGAATTCATAAGTCAATGCTCATTTGCATTCAACAATAAGTCTTTCTGAACCGGTGAGGAATAAGTCATCCACATACAGGACCAAGATTAGGCACTTGTCACCAACAATGTGATAATATAGGTTTGGATCAACAACACTTTTGTTGAAGCCCAAACTCATCAAGAATCCATCCATCTTCTCGTACCAAGCACGAGGTGTCTGCTTTAGTCCACACAAGGCTTTATTCAACCTGCACACATGATATTTCTCGTCATATATCACAAATCCTTCTGGTTTCTCGATGTAAACTTCTTCCTCAATCTCACCATTGAGAAATGTTGTCTTTACATCCATCTAATGTAGTTTCCAACCCATGGATGAAACTAGTGAAATGATAGTAGGGATGGAGGTGTATTGGGATACTAGAGAAAATGTCTCCTCATAATCAATTCCCCCCACCTATGAGAATCCTTTGGCTACAAATATCGCTTTGTATTTCTCGACACTTCCATCAGCTGCATGCTTGATTTATAGATCCACTTGGAAGTTACTACAGACTTCCCTTATTGTCTTAGAACAACATCCCACACATCATTCTTCAATATGGATTGATACTCTTCCGCCATGGCATCGTACCATACCTATTGACCTATTGCTTCTCCATGACAAGAAGGCGCAGTATCAATGATGTGGCTCATGACTAAAAAATAGCTTCAAAATCTCTTTAGTATATTGCTCTCTCGGAATGTTCCTTGAGGATTTGCATGTCCCTCTGCCTCTCACATAGTTTTTTGAGCCCTAGCAGGACTTTTATGGCCTACTGCAATGTCTCTGGGAACATTAACTGGATCAACTGGAATAATGGTTTTCTCCCTATGAAATGTTGAAGGGGGAGAAGGTATTGTCTCTTCCTTCTTCTCAAATAGTTTGACTCCCTTTGGTTCAAGTGACTCCCTCTGAAGTCTGAAGGATAGACATCTTCCTTTTCATGTTTGCTTAAACTTGAGGCATCTCATGTCTTCTCAGGTTCTCTACTGTCACTACAATACTTTACTGGTATCTTGTACTAGGATAATAATCAACCAAGAAAATTTGGACTCATGTACCATGGATAATGGTCCGAGACAAGAGGGCTCCCACACCAGGGATAATACCCTTCATTATTAGAATGCAAGCAATTACAGGTTAATCAATTAAGGAAAGTAGTACAAAAACTTACCCTAGTCTATAGTCATGCTCAATATTGTATTTGGTATTAGAGGAAGAAATCATCATTTCTCATGTCTCATCTTTCTGAGGTGGGTTTGGATCCATGTTAGCAGTGGAAGCATATTGTCTTTCTCTCTTCCTAGTAGGACAATTTCTTGCAATGTGTTCATACTTGTCACATCTGAAGCACTGGATCTTTGACATGTATTTTCTCTGATCATAACATGAAGATGATGAAGTCTTCTCATCTTTGAATGTTTTCCTGAAGTTTCTTTTATTTCTTCCTCCTTTCTTTGTATGAAGTGCAAGAGCATGATTTTCATCATGATGAGAGTCTTCCACTCCTCTAGCTATAAGTTTGATTTCTTCCTGGGTATAGTCTGTCCATAGACGATCAAAAGTAGGTAGTTGTTCTCTACCAATGATACTTTGAATAAATGGTTCCCCATATTTTGGAATATTATTGAGAGTGATCAAAACAATTTCTCTGTTTGATATGATTTCTCAAATGGCACATAGTTGATCTCTGATCTTTGACATCTTCATGAAGAAGATAGAAATGGTGTCACCTTTTTTCATCTTGATATTTTGAAGTTGTCCCTTCAATGTAAGAGCTATGAGGGTGTTGTTACTCTCAAATTTATTCTTCAATGCTTCATACATTTCATAAGTTGTCTTCATGTTGGCAATGTGAAGCAGAAGATGATCTCTTACTAAGTAGATGATCATCTTCCTTGCGTTGATGTCGTCTTCCTTCATTTCTTCCTTCTCTTCATCGGTAGTTGTCTCTGGTAAAGAATTTTGTATCAGCCACAATAGGTCTTCCTCTTCAAGAGTGATCTGAAGTCTTGACTTCCAAGAAATGAAGTTTCTTGATCCATCAAGCACATCTTCCACCAAGGTTTTGTTCATCATATTTTCATATTCTTCAAAAACCCTTACCAATTGGGCTAGGAAATATAACGGCTAGGCTAGGCTAGAAATATTAGGTTTCATTGGGATTATGAGTGCCAACAATGAACCTTAAAAGTCAAAAGAACACTGGTGAGATGAGAAGTTCCTTCAATGAGCTGCAGAAAATTGTGAAACCCTAGGGGAAAAAATCCAAAATTCTCGGAATTGCAATATGAGAGTTGTTGGAGGTGTGTTGAGGGAGGACGTAAACCCCTATGCAATTTTATCCCCAAAATTTCAATATTAAGTGCTAGAACACCCAAAAAAGAGAGGGTCGTATGATTTTTTGGAAACCCTAGGAGGGTCGTACGGTTCTGCAGAAGAGAGAGATGGTTGCTAGAAGCTTGTGCAATGGCTTCTTCAAGACCTATGCTTTGATAACATGTTGAATTTTCAATATTATAGGCTCAAGCATGAGGTTTATTTCATTTTATCATTTACTTGAACCATAACCAAATGCAGCTACACAATGTACAAGTGTTGTGATAATCAAGATCACAAGAAGAATAACCATGCACAAGAACACAAGAAATATCTTGGGAAAACCATTCTCAACAAGGGAGAAAAACCCAACAATCCTTTGCTATATTGTCAAGAGAAGATCCTCCAACCATGAAACCCTAATGCACACAAGAGGGTGCTCTACTACTTTGAAACTTGCACCCAAGAGAGGTGTACACTTCAACCCTAGAAGATGTACTTGCTAAAATTTCCAAATGAAAAGTGTGTTGTGTGTATTTCCTCAATGGGGAGATCACCTTTATTTATACTATACTAGACAAACCAAAAGTGGTGTCTATTAGCACAACAAGGTAGACCTCAATAACTCAGAAAATAATTAATTATTACAATAAACATTAATTATCTTTTACATATGGTGGGGATGACCTATACCCTTTACATCATAATTAGGGTTACATGTAAATCTTACTCTCAGACAATATAGCAAGGGATCCACACATCCACTAGTGCTCAACCACTAGGGACACGTCCACTTATGCTCAGCCACAAGGACATCCTACTCAATAGATCTCTATCTCAACTGATTCCAAAGGAGAATGATTTGGAGTACCATCTCAAGCCTGACTCAACTGAGTCCACAAGGCAGGAGACCACACGTCATAACAACTCAGTCCAAAGTCTGACACACACCCATCACATGGGCACCTTCACTCCACACATCGGTACACATTATCTCATCTCAATCCAGAGAGGAACGACACACCCATCTCATGGGCATCCTCACCCCACACAGGGGAACACATCGTCTCATCTCAGTCTAGAGAGGAAAGACACACCCATCACATGGGCACACCCAACACATGGGCTCTCTCACATGTCGACTCAACTCAGTCTCATAGGAGAACGTGTCTTGGAGGATGTCTCACGAAGCTGTGATCATCAACAGAGGCCACCCACGGAGAAAACCGAAAGCAAGATTGCCAGAAACCCTGAGACAGTACAAGATGGGCCATTGATGAATCCGAGAATACTACATCTCCTCTCCGAGAATGAAACCAAAAAATGGATCCGCTCCTAGAGAAAACACTAACAGAAGGATGGCCAAGGAAACAGAGGTTACGAGCACCGAAGTCCACCCAAAGGAAGGACATATCCAAGCAGAGGACTCAAACTGATCTGATCAAGAGAACCAGGCGACAAAACTTCAACACTAGTAGATATTGTAGTTAAACGATGGGTTGTCTCCACCAGCCAGAGAGAAGTCTGATCTACGCGTAAAGATCAAAGAACATGAAGAGATGAGACCTCCTCGCAGGAAAACCCATGACAGGAAGACTCTGGATCAGAAAAACACCACCAAGGGAGAGATAGCTTCATGCAGAAAGAGGCCGCTGAGATATCTCTATGCAGGTAGTTGAATAGAAAAGTAAAAAACGGGGGGTCTACAGCCAGGGAAACCCTAGCCGCAGACCCCGAGCTCTATATATGCAATTATATATATGCAATTTTATATATATATATATATATATATATATATATATATATATATATAAATTTTAATTTTTTTTAGATATTTATGAATATATATAAATTTTAATTTTTTTTTAGATATTTATGAACATTTTTTCTTTTAAATTTTATTTTTTAACTTTTTTTATATAAATTTTAATTTCCATTGTTGTAATTTTAAGGTTTTTTAACTTATTTTTGTTAATTTTTTTTATTTTTTTATTTTGTATTAAAGTTTTTATTTTAGGTTTTTTAATTTGTTTTTTTTTAATATATGTTTTTAATTTTTTTTTGTGTTTTTTCACATTTTTAAAGTGGTTTTGGATTATAATTTTTTTTGTTTTACCTTTTTTCTTAATTTTTTTTCTCATTTTCTCTTAAGTTATATATATATATATATATACTTAAGAGAAAATGTTTCCTATAATGGTTTTTTATTTCGTATTAAAGTTTTTATTTTAGGTTTTTTAATTTGCTTTTTTTTAATATATGTTTTTAATTTTTTTTTTTTCACATTTTTAAAGTGGTTTT
>ML777935.1:967180-1023555 GCA_009831015.1 Picea engelmannii | reverse complement strand
GGTACTGAAGAAAGAAGGTTCTTGGAGAATGTGTCCTGACTTCCGTGCTCTCAACAAACTAACCATCAAAGACAAATTTCCCATTCCTGTCATTGATGACCTCCTGGATGAATTGAGTGGCACCCAATTCTTTACCAAAATTGATCTTCGCTCAGGCTATCACCAAATACGTATGAAAGAGTCCGACATTCCCAAGACGACCTTTTTCAGTCATGAGGTCCAGTACGAGTTTTTGGTCATGCCCTTTGGTTTGTGTAACGCCCCCTCCACCTTCCAGAGCCTCATGAACCATGTCTTCCGCCCTTTTCTCCGTCATTTTGTCTTAGTTTTCTTTGATGATATCCTCATATATATCAAAACTTGGACAGACCATCTCACTCATGTGGATCAAGTTCTCCGCCTACTCTCTCAGCACCAGCTTTTCCTGAAATAGTCCAAATGTGCTTTTGGTGCCTCCGAAGTAGAATACTTGGGTCATTTGGTGGGCAAGGATGGCGTCAGGGTGGACCCGAAAAAGATTGAAGCTATGCAAGACTGGCCGCACCCAAAGAATCTCAAAAGCTTGCGTGGATTTTTGGGCCTCACAGGGTATTATCGCAAGTTCGTTAAGAACTATGGAAAGATTGCAGAACCTCTCACGGCTCTCCTAAAAAAGAACTCTTTCACTTGGACTCCAGCAGTTGCTCAAGATTTTCAAACCTTGAAGGCGGCCATGTGCACCACTCCGGTTCTGGCCCTTCCCGACTTCACGAAGACCTTTGTGTTAGAATGTGATGCCTCAGGGAAAGGAATTGGCGTTGTCCTTATGTAAGAGGGTCGACCTTTGGCCTTCACTAGAAAGCAACTGTCTGAAAAGAATCTGGGCAAACCCATTTATGAAAAAGAAATGTTGGCGATTCTGCATGCAGTTGAGTTGTGGCATTCGTATCTCTTGGGGCAACGCTTCCAAATTAAGACAAACCATCAAAGCCTCAAGTACTTTCTGGAACAACGCATATCTTCCCAAGAACAACAAAAATGGGTGACTAAGCTCTTTGGATATGATTATGAGATCATTTACAAGAAGGGAAAAGACAATGTCGTGGCGGATGCATTGTCCCGTAAATATGAAGACGAAGGATCCTTTTTTTCTCTTTCCTTCATTGTACCTGATTGGCCCCAAGCTGTGCGCCAGGAATGGTTTCAAGATCCCAAAAGTTCGCATCTGATCCAGCAACTGCAGAACAAGGCTCCGGCTCCCCTAGGGTACTCCTGGCTCTAGGATGAGCTTCGATACAAAGGTCGCTTGTATTTAAGTAAACAATCCAAGCTCAAATCCATGGTGCTTTCTGAGCTTCATGCTACACCCATAGCGGGGCACTCAGGGTTCACCAAAACATATGACCAAGTCAAACATTCTTTTTTCTGGGATGGTATGAAACAAGACATGCGTAAGTTTGTTGCTGAATGTGAGGTGTGTCAACGCAACAAGGGAGAAACATTCAAATCTCCAGGCACCCTCCAACCGCTTCCGATTCCCCCTGCTATTTGGAAGGATATCTCTATGGACTTCATCACAGGCTTACCCAAATCGGGGAATAAATCAGTCATAATGGTGGTGGTGGATCGCCTTTCCAAGTATGCTCATTTTTGCGCTCTTCCCCACCCATTTAATGCATCCACGGTGGCTCAAATTTTCATGGACCAGGTCTTCAAGCTGCATGACATGCCACACTCTATTGTTTCCGAATGAGTCCCAACTTTCACAAGCAATTTTTGGCAAGAATTGTTTAAGCTACAACACACACAATTGCATCTCAGCTCAGCTTATCATCTCCAAACGGATGGTCAAATGGAAGTTGTCAACAAGTGTTTGGAAGCATATCTGAGGTGCTTTGCCTCTGAAAAAAAACACCAGTGGGCTCAATGGTTACCCCTCGCCGAATGGTGGTGCAACACTACATACCATACAACCACTCGCATGACTCCTTTTGAAGTAGTATATGGACATAAGCCACCGTCAGTTCTCTCATACTTACCGGGTACCTCGAAGGTCCAGGCGGTTGACCAAACACTTACAGTGTGAGAGGATATCCTTCGTACCCTTAAAGAGAACTTGGTCATGGCACAGAATAGAATGAAGCAACAAGCAGATCAAGGTCGCTCTGAATGTCAATTTGCAGAAGGGGATCAGGTGTTTCTGAGACTGCAACCATATAAGCAAACTTGCCTCAAGGCCGAGCAGTGTCAGAAGCTAGCACCCAAATTCTATGGCCCTTACACAGTTCTCAAGCGTGTGGGACAAGTCGCATATCAGTTAGCTCTGCCCAATCAGTCGAAGCTACATCCTGTTTTTCTTCATGCTTGAAGAAGGTGATTGGAACCAGGTGCCAATTCAAACCAACCTTACAGATTTAGCTGAAGAAGGATTCATTTGGCTACAACCAGAAGCAGTTTTGGACCAGCGTGAGTGTCGCCTGCGTCGGAGAACCATCAAGGAAGTGCTAGTACAGTGGAAAGATATGACTCCAGCAGATGCCACTTGGGAACCAGCTACCATTCTGCAGCAGTTTCCACATCTCAAGCCTTGAGGACAAGGCTGTTTTTAAGGGGGCGGACATGTTAAGATCCTAACCCGCACATAGGTAGATCAATGTATTCGGATGTAATAAAGGTCAATATTAATAAGGCCTTTCAATAAAATAGAATAAGGCGGATGTAAGAAGACCTAACAGAAGCTTCCGCTTCTAGAAGGATGTTCCTCTAGATGCTTCTCTTAATAAACATATTTAGTATAAATAAGGGGCAAGGGTATGTGAACCCTAGCTTGGAGATTATTGTAATAGAGCGTTGCTCGACTAGAGGTTGCCCCCTTGAAGAGGCCTGTGAACATTGCTTTCTGAATCAAAGTGTTTTTTCTATTTCTATTTCGTATATCATTTCCGTGTATTGTGAAGATTATGTTGGATATTTTACTGTTATTCTACCATTTCTAGCATTTTATTTCTGTTCTGCATATTTTATATATCTGGTATCTTGCAAAGAGAGAGAGAGAGAGAGAGAGAGTAAAAAGTATTGTATGATAGAACATACATATCCTAAATATATATAGGATATACATGGTCTTTGTAATAAAAATATAGTATATAGAAAAAGTATACAATATTATGATTATGTAATCTCGACTTATAATCAAGAAGTATCTAATGTATATTGATCCATAGTGGCTTATTTGACTACAATGTAAGAAGACATTCTATATTTACATTTATCGTGTTATGTGGTTATATACACTAAAAAGTATCATTTATCCTTAAGAATACATAAAAACATCATATAAATTTGCTCATATGAATGTTTTTGCATGGTCCATCTTGTAAGGCCTTTTGGGGAACCCACCGAGTGCGCGTGCTCATTGGGCAGACTCAACGATAGAACAAATGAAGAGCACAATGAGGAAACAATCAGTTGGGAAAAAAAAGATGTTTTGGGTGTGGATAGGAGCACCTTGAGGCACGATGGTGACGTGTGAGCCTAAGGGGGGGACATACCCTTCTTCCCTTGCGGAGGACGATGAAGACTTGGGTTGTGTTTGGGCAAGGGTGGGACAACTTGGGAGCATGTCCAAGTAGTGGAGTTGTCTTCCCTTAGTAACATGGGTGCACTGAAGAGGTTGAACGACTCCATCGACAAACCCACCGAGAGTTGTGACGATCAGAACAAGGAAAGAGCACAAGGAAATGAGTGTGCACCCAAGGATGGAGTGCACCGGTCCATGAGATGAACATTTGATGGGAACAAAAGCTAATATGGGCACACTAGGTCCACGGAGGGGCGTGATATTTAGTTGAGTGTGACGATTTGCGAAGGGGCACAACAGACCCAAGATATGCAACATTTCTCACAAGTGACCCTTGGAGTCCATATAATAGCAAGGTCGCACAACCAAAGGGAGACGTGGAAGAAAAAGTGAAGGAAAGAGGCATGGAGCTCTGAGGTAGGGCACGCCTCAAGTTGAGGCATGGAGAAACGACAAAAGGGAATGTCTTGGTGTGATATAACCGCGGGTTTGGAAAATTTTGGTGTATGAGGCAAAGTTGTGAGACTTTTCCCTTCTATGTAACTAGGACAATATCGCCCTTTTTGTAAATATTTATTTATGTTTCGTAATATAAATAAATGAAAATGAGTATTATGCGTCGTCAGTGCTGCCTGCACTATATATGTCTCTTGTGTTTCACATGTTTTTTGTTGTATGCCAAATTGATTAAGTGTTAAATATTGTTAACAAATGTCTAAGTATACAACTGAGTTGCATAGAGTAATGATGTGACTCGTTTATAGTTTAGAATAGAGTATGGGTATGCTCTAGGTGAGGAGGCGTAGTTCTGGTGAAGTATCCTTGGTTGAGACAAGCTAACAAGGGAGAACCATCATGGTGTTGCAAGTCCATGAGATTATAAGGTTGGACTTGGGCACGACTCTTGGGGGCGTGATAGTTGGTATCAGAGTCGTTTCACACCAAAGGGTTTTGTAGAGAAACAATGCACATTATAACAAGCTTCGCACAATATGGAAGTGGGGTGAGCCAGGGTGGTGCGGCCCCTTGGATAGAAGAATATGTTGTACGATGGAACCATGCCACAAATGACACAAGGTAGATCGATTCAAGTGTCCGACCGCGACCTGAGGCAGAGGAGTCTTGTTTTGGGTAGTGAGCCAAGATATACAGGGACTTGTAATGAAGCACTCTTGAGCCAAGGGGAGCTCCCACATAGTCTGTGAAAGATGAGCACAATGCATGTATGTTGTATTGTGATTATGTTTGTATTTTTCACTTAACACAGAAAGAGTGGCAAGGATCAGTTTGCAGCAAAGCTACGAAGGGTTGGTGCGTTGGGTGCGTTGGGTGGAAAGTTTGGAAGCCAAGACCATCAATCGTGTTTTGTGGATTTGGTTATAAACGAAAGAATGGTGCAAGCTCTGGTTGAATCAAGTTCCTCGCATAACTTTATGAATTTCGAGGTAGAAAAAGAGATGGGACTTAGAGTATCCTCATGCAAAACTGTGGTGAAGGAAGTAAACTCTAAGGCAAAGGAAACAATTGGTGTTTCCTCCTTAGTTCACATTCAACTTGATAAGTGGCAAGGTTGGGATAACTTCATGGTGATGTCTATGGATGAATTTGAGGTGATTCTCGGGAAAGAGTTCCTAAGGAGGGCGAACTCGGTCCCCATGGATGGAAAATATAGTTATAGTTTGTGAATAGAAGGCTTGGGTTGTGCGCACAACCTCAAGGAATTCTGGTGGAAATGTGCAGCCTGTGTTTGCATTGAGTATGAAGAGAGAAACAAGATGAAATGGATCGCAGATTTACGTAGCAATTGTTGGAGAGGTTCAAGAGGATGGAGTGGGGATGCCTGTTCCATCAGAGCTCACTGACTTGTTGGGTGATTTTGTGGACATAAAAGTGATCCCACCATGATGCATTGTTGACCACTGTATAAAACTAGAGCTTGGGCTGTAGCCACCAACAAGAGATCCTTATTGATTATCTAGGCCTGAGTTAGAAGAGTTGGAAGAGAGAATTGGCAAAATTGATTGATGTTGGATTCATTCATCCATCCAGGTCCCCATATGGTGCCCTGGTTCTATTTTAGAAGAAGAAAGACATTTTAGAGATGAGGACGAGTTTGGACTATTGAGCATTGAACAAACAAACTGTGAAGATCCAATACCCATTTCCTTTAGTTGTCGATTGCTTTGACAAGTTGGCCAAGGCCAAAGTATTTTCAAAGCTTGAGTGGTGACATGGGTATTATTAGGTGTGAATTGTAGAAGGAGTCAAAGTGAAGACAACCATGGTGACAAATTATGTGAGCTATGAGTTCCTAGTGATGCCTTTTGGGTTGTGCAATGCCCCTGCAACCTTTTACACTTTGATGAATGACCTGTTGCAAATGTTTTTGGATAAGTTCGTTGTGGTGTATTTGGATGACATCGTAGTGTACATCAAAATTATGGAGGAGCACAAGAAACATTCATCACATGTATTTGAGGCACCATGACAAAACTCGTTGTTCTTGAAGAAGTCCAAGTGTCTTTTTTGGAAGATTGAAATACCGTTCTTGGGGCATTTGATTGATCAAGGATGCATTCACATGGACCCTACGAAGGTCAAGGAAATCGAAGATTGGGAAGAGTCACGAACAATTAATGATGTGAGAGCCTTCCTTGGACTAGCCAACTATTATTGCAAGTTCGTAGAAGGCTACTCCAAGATTTTTTCACTTCTAGTTGACTTGTTGGAAAAGGTGAAGGCATGGAATTGGACAAAGAGGAGAAAGTCTCCATTTGAAGAGCTAAAACGCATAATTGTCACTGCTCTTGTGTTGAAGCTGCCAGAATTTGAGAAATCATTTGAAGTGTAGACAAATGCATCAAATTTTATCATCGGAGGGCTCTTAACATAGGAGGGACATCCGGTTTCCTTTGAGAGAAGAAAGCTCCAAGATTGCGAACAAAGATACCCCATTCATGAGAAGGAGATGACTATAGTGATACATTGTTTATAGACTTGGAGACACTACTTGTTGGGAAAAGTGTTTGTAGTGAAGACAAACAACATTGCAACAAGTTACTTTGTGACGTAGTCGAAGTTGTCACCCAAGCATGAAAGGTGGTAGGACTTCCTCGCAGAATTTGACATGACCATTTCATATGGGCCAAGAAGGATGAATGTTGTCGCGTATGCCTTGTGCAGAAAAGAAAAACTCATTATCCTAGAGGAGGAAGACGAGTTGCCTACATCAGGGGGAAAACAAATTCATGTCTTGGAAGAGTTGCATGAACATATCAAGGAAGAGTTAGAGCATGATCACATAACAAAGAACATCATGAAGCAGGTAAAGGAGGGAAAAACAAAAAAGTTTTGGCTACGTGATGGACTCACGACTCACTCTACGTTGGCCACTTAGGACAACGAAGATCGATGGTGTTGTTGGAGTGAGGATACTTTTGGTAGTGGATGAAGTAGGATATGGAGGAGTAAATTCACACTTTCCTTATATGTCAACACGATAAGACAAACACCAGAATGAGAGCAAGGTTGTTGCAACCTTTACCGATTCTGGAGAGACTATAGATGAATGTCTCGATAGACTTCATCACATAGCTTCCGATGGTGCAGGGATACAATGAGATTTTGGTTTTGGTGGATCGATTCTCCAAGTATGATGTCTTCATTGTGATGAAGATACCTTGTAGTGTCAAAGAAGTTGAGAAGTTGTTTTCCAAGAACATAGTGAAGTATTGGAGTCTTCCAATGAACATTGTTTCAGACATGGATGCATGGTTCATTAGTAAGTTTTGGGCAACATTGTTCAAGCTTGTGGGGAAAAAGTTGTTGAATATTTCAGGCTACCATCCGTAGACAGATGGGAAAACTGAACGAATCAACGCACTTTTGTATGCTTACTTGCGACACTATGTACATACAGATCACATGAATTGGTCAAACTTGTTGGACGTCGCCCAGTTCAGGTACAACATATAGAAGAGTTCAACGACAACCTACAATCCATTCGAGTTGATAACGAACAACAACCCAAAACTCCTCATTTTGTGACACATGACTATTATGGGATGAATCCATCAACTGTGGGTTTCTTGAAGAGTTGGCATGACCAATTAGAGATAGCTCGCACACACTTGACTAATGCAAAAAACATAATGAAGTAGTGGGCATATCTCGACAGGCGTGACATAAAATTCCAAGTAGGAGAGTCAGTATTACTCAAGCTAAGAAGAGATCAATTCCCATCATCGAAAGGGATGGCTTCATCTCTCATGTGGAGGTATGAGGAACCTTTCAAAGTTCTTGAGAAGATTGGCAACGTCATCTACAAATTGGAGTTGTCATTCCACATGCGACACATTCATCATGTCTTCCACATTATCCAATTGAAGTCATGTTAGAGGGACCCGGATGATCCAAGTCGAGTTGAGCCATCCAGAGCACCGACCATTGTTGCAGATAAGCCAGATTTGGAGGTAGAGAAAATTTTGGCGCATCACATATTGGGACAGGGCATAGGTCGAGTGCATGAGTACTTCGTCCATTGGAAGGACAAACCCAACAAAGAGAACAATTGGGAGAGGTATGAGTCCTTATAGAAATATGAGGACATGATTCAGGAGTTTGACAGAGGTTGCTACGAATCACAAGTGGTACGAAAGTTGTCGGGATGCCAACAAGTTTAGTGGAGGAGGATGTAAGGCCTTCTGGGACACCCACTAAGCACATGCGCTCCTTAAGAAGATTCAATGACATAATAGAAGAAGAACACAAGGAGGAAACAATTGATTGGTAAAATGAAGATGTTTGGGTGTGGGCAAGAGCACCTTGGGGAATGATGGTGATGTGGAAGCCCAAGGGGGCACACACCCTTCTTCCCTTACGACAAACAATTATTGGGTTGTGTTTGGGCAAGGGCGGGGCAACTTGGGAGCATGCCCAAGAAGTGGACATGTCTTCCCTTAGTAGCATGGGCATGCTAAAGAGGTTGAGTGACTCCATCGACACACCCATAGAGAGTCACGATGATTAGCACAAGGAAAGAGCACAAGGTAAGGGGCACTAAGCCAAGTACGGGGCACACCGGTCCATGAGATGAATGGTTGATGGGCGCGTAGGCTTAGATTGGTGCACTGGTTCCACAGAGGGGCGCGACAGTCGGTTGAGTGTGACGATTCGTGAAAGGGCACGACACACCTAAGAGACACAACATTTTGCACAAGTGACCCTTGGAGTCCATATAAGAGCAAGGGTGCACAACCAAAGGGAGACATGGAAGAATAAGTGAAGTCAAGAGACATGGAGCTCTGAGTCTGGGTGCATTAGTGGGGTGCACCTCAGGGTGAGGCAAGGAGAAATGACAAGGGGGAAGTCTTGGTGTGACAGAACCGCAGTTCTGGACAATTTTGGTGTATGAGGCAGAGTTGCGAGACTCTTCCCTTCTATGTAACTAGGACAATAGCGCCCTCTTTGTAAATATTTATTTATGTTTCATGATATAAATAAACGAAGCTGGGTATTAGGCGTTGTTGGTGTCGCCCACACTATATTGGTCTCTTGTGTTTTGCATGTTTTTTGTTGTATGCCAAATTGACTAAGTGTTAAACAATGTTAACAAATGTATAAGTATACAACTGAGTTGCATAGAGTAAGGGTGTGACTTGTATGTAGCCTACGAGATGCCAAGGTTGGACTTGGGCATGACTCTTGGGGGTGCGACACATCTCCATTTAGAACTCACATGTTAAGTTAACACAAAATTGAATTAATTACTTATATATTAAGACATTGTGGCTACTTTTAACCCATATGACAATTTGCACTATATCCAAATATTAACTAACTAATGTTTTGGAGTGCCAAATTGTTTGTTAATCACATTCTTAATCAAGAATGTTTCTTTTTGTCATTATATGGTAATTTGAACTTATCCTTTGTGTTCAAGTGCAAAGAATGTTTTTCTTTGACCTTAAAACCCCTTATTTACTCAATCTAAATCACCAATGCAAAAGTGTTTACCTAGTGAACCAACACCATTTGCTTAAAAGGTGAATAGCCAAATATTGTAGTTATTGTGTATCATAACCATATCTTTTTTACCAATGAGCGGACCTAAACAAATGCTTACCGTGCTTCTTTATCACATATGGGTCATGATTGGAATGGGATAAACTAACTTTGCTTTCCATAACAACAACAACAACAACAATCTATTTTTAAGGTCACAACCAAACCAAACACCAAATTGGTGTATGAGACCCTCTTGTTTGTGGGACAGGGCACCTCCTTCGCGTAGCGATTTGACTGCTAAAGTCTACAGATGTATGCATACCCTACCCTCCTCTGGATTTGAACTTATGACCTCCCAAAAGGAAACACATGTTCTTAACCATTAGGCCCACTTTACCTCCAAATTTTAACTCCTTTATCCACACCCTTTTGATAATATACCACACAATTCATGTGCAACATATTATCCCTCACCAAACAATTCTCTCTTTCTATTTGCAAATCAACTCCAATATATACTTTACATTAATGGAATATAAGATGTTTAATGTATTATTTGCTTCTCTTTTATATATTTTTGGAGGGACACCATATTTTTAATTCAAAAACAAACATATAGCATTTTGTCTCTTCTTGCTATATTATCTTTTTCCCAAACTCAAAAAAGAATCAAACGTGTTTAATTAAAAAACTAAAAAAACTAATATATCTTTATTTTATCCGTTTTTTCCTATACTTTAGAGTTTCATTTCTCATTTCCATTTCAATAGATTTGATCCATATAGGTTTGCACTTAACGTACAAAGGTTAATTATAATATTTAAATTTAAAATTTTCTAATTATAATATTAAATTTAAATTCATTTTTTTTGTTTGTTAATTTGTGTGGAACCTGAAATCACCCGAGGATTGTATTTGGCCTGAGCCACACCAACCTTTAACATGGTTGGATTTTTTGTCCCCACAAGTTTCGAACCGGTGACTTTAACAACACAGAATGACTTAACAACACACTGGCTTAACAACACACTCCGTCACCAACTGTCCTACACCTTGGAGACAAATTTAAATTCATTTTTAATAAATGAAATCCATTTTTTTTCTCTTTATAATAATTGAGGTATTTAATTACTTAGAACGAATTAAAATTAATGTTTATTGGTGAAAATAAACATTAATTTTAATCCTTCTTTATAATTATTTGTTGTGTTTTATTCTTTTATTTAATTTTTAATATTAATATTTTTATTTTCATAATATTAATATTTATTTATTTTCATAATAATAATATTTTTATTTTTCTAATCATGATTCAAAGTTTTTGTTACGTTGTGTGTTTTATTGTCTTTTGTTTTTGTTTTTTATATTGATATTTTTATTGTTGGAGCTAGCGTTCAAAGTTGTACACTAATGAGAATATTTTAAACGTTGCATTTAAGGGAGGGAAACTTGACTAGTTGACCAGTGGATAACTACTTTGCCCTGAAAAACTCTATTCGTTAATGTGTGATTTTGAATATTACATTTTAAGTAATTTTAATATTGATGGTGGGTAATACTGTCCAATTTGGATTAGATAATTGGTACATCTAGATTGTATTGGTTCATGTGTCATTTTGAACAATACATTTTAAGTAATTTTAATATTGACGGTGGGTAAAATTATCCAATTGAATTAGATAATTAGTTTTATTTTTTCTATGGAATGCCTTGGATTAGATAATTGGTTTTATTTTTTCAAGAGAATGTACACTTTCAAGTTTTTTTTCAAATTTCACATTTTAGTGGTAACTCAAGTAGGACTTTGTCCTCAAGAGAACCTACAGATCCGACAGACTCTGTTGAAGGAATAAAGGCCTTCACAGTAAGGGCTAATCCAACCAATGTACAGAAGCTAAACTCGGTAGGTTCAAACTAGAAAAGAGACAGACCAGAGGAGAGGTTCCACAACATTGGTTCTACCTCTCAAAAGCCTGGCTTACAGAAACGAATTGCTCGAGTCTGGAAGCCTAAACAAAAACATCCAAAACTCATACTGGGCATGGATGTGGGTCTTACAGATGCGTGCAACCTGGCCTTGTGTGCCCTGGTTGGAAGACTAGCTTACAAAGAAAAATGTAAGCAGAACTTGGATAACTGGATGACTAGACACTGGAAGCCTATTCTGGGCTACTTACCCAAGACTCTCTTGTTGCAACAAGGCTGGATAGGATTTATCTTTAATAAGCCGGAGGATTCGTCTCTCATACTGGACAGATTCTGGCCTATCAATGAAGGTAGCCTCATGCTCAAAAGATGGAGGCTAGGATTCAACCCTACTACTGAATTCTTCAGCCACAGACATGTCTGGGTCCTACTGCCCGGGCTCCCTCTACAACTCTGGAATCACCAAGCACTTGAGCAGATTGGGACCTCCTTAGGGCGATTTTTTAGGGTGGATGCAAACTCTCTTGCAGAGGCAGACAGAAGAATTGCCAAGGTATATGTGGAACTTGACATACAAGCAGGACTACCTGAAGTCTTAGAAATTGATTGGCGTAATCATCTGATCTCACAACACCTGGACTATCTTGGCATCCCTTTTCGATGCTCCTTTTGCCGCAGAACTGAGCATTTGAGGAAGGACTGCTACAGATTCCCACCTCCAGACATCAATTTGGATCCAGCAGAGGACCCAAACTTCGATGGATACATCTCCTCACCAAACCCGTTGATTGATGCAGAGACACAGTTTGTTGGCCGTGACTCAAACCCATCTGAGGACTCATTAATGGGTAAGATTCACAAACTATGTCCTTCACTCTACAATACTTTTTCATCCTGGGACAAACTATACATTGCTGAACAAGAGGAAAAGATTTTGGGTTCAGACACAAAGGCATTGTCTCCGGACCTGTCTGACCCCACTCCACTTTCCCATATAGTTGAACCTTCTCGATCTGGCAGCGCCTTTCTCCCCTGCCCAGCTCTATCTTCTCAACCTATACACACTGCACCATCCACCTTGGAGACATTTCCTCCACCTACAGTAGTCTTAACTGATACTCCTGAACCATTTACTTTACCTGGCTACACTGAACCTAGCCAATCAGATATACAACTTGAATCCTTGTTTCCGACAAATAATACAACCCACCCACTTCCCTTTGACTCCATACCTATTCATACTTATCTTGGAAATTCAATACACCCAAACATTCCACCATCCAATCACCCATCCTCATCAAATATACCTTCGGCTTCTGAACTTGATCCTCATTGGTTTAGAGGCATTGGGCTTGAACTTTCTCAATTGAAAACCCGAAGTGCACGCAAGAAAACATTGACTGATCTGAAAGTATCGGAGAACTCTGCATCGACCACAAACAAAGGGGCGCTTAGAGATTATAAAGCCCTAGCAAGGGGTAACTCATGATTTTACTCTCCCTCAACATAAGAGGGGTTGGAGGAGCCTCAAAATTTGCCTCCTTGCGAAGTCTACTGGAGAATACACAGCCGACAATTATCTTTCTGCAAGAAACACTCGTAAATGCCACAGCTGCAAGGCACTTCATGCATCGTCTCAGACCAAACTGGTTGATTTGCGCGGCGAGCTCGGTGGGCACCTCGGGAGGACTACTGGCCGCATGGGACCCTACTTACTTTGAGCTCAGTCCGATGCTTTGCCCCGGGGGGATTCTTCTCACTGGACACTGCTTTGAATTAAGATCTTCACTAAACCTTCTTAATGTATATGGCCCTTGTACTGATCGCAAGGCCTTTTGGGAGCGCCTGGATGATATCGGGCTTTTAGCGGCAAAAAACCTTATCATAGCAGGTGACCTTAACTTAACCACAAGCCAATTGAAGATTTGGGGTGAAAAAGCAAGCATTGATCCACACATCAGCTTCTTCAACAGTATTTTCTACAAAAACAATCTGGTTGATGTGAAACCGGCAGAGCTTTTACCCACTTGGAGAAACGGTAGACAAGGATCGGACATCATTGCTAAGCGTTTAGATCGATTTCTTGTCTCTGATGAAGTGATTTCACTGGCTAGAAGCTCTCGTGCCTGGGTAAACCTACCCTTTACATCTGATCACGCGGCCATCTGCCTTCAGATTGGAATGGGTCGATTTGGGAAGGGACAACCCTTCATATTTAACCCGCTGTGGTTAAAGGAAATATCTTTCAACAGTTTGGTCAGAAAAACATGGGAGGATTTCAAAGATTCGGTGCCCGGTGACCCACAAGGCAACCTGATAAGAAAATTAAAGCATCTACAGCAGCAAACTACTAGATGGCTAAAGGAGAAAAAACATGAGGAAAAGGCTGTCATAAACAAAATCAACTTGGAGCTGGCAGCTCTGCTCCGAATACAATTCCAGAATTCTGACATTCCGGACATCAACTACAGAATCAAAGAGCTAGAGAGAGACCGATCTACCTTCCTGCGTGAGGATGAAGAGAGGTGGAGACTAAAGAGTAGGATGCTATGGCTTAATGGGGGTGACAAAAATACTAGGTTCTTTCATCGATTTGCAAGTGCTCGAAGATCCAAAAAACAGCTGTGGGACATAGAACAGGAGGATGGCATTACATATCATGCCCATGAAGAAATCAAAGTGGCTGCAGTTAATCATTTTAATGCTTTTTTTCCAGGTACCTATTGAACCAAGCCTTAATGCATAGGTGGAGCTAGCGAGCAGATTCCCAAATATGGTGACAGCTGAAGAGGCACTTGCCCTGGAAGCCCCCTGTACAAAGGAGGAAATTTTGTCAGTTCTCAAGGGTTTCAAAAAAGAGAAGAGTCCTGGTCCCGACGGCTGGTCGGTTGAACTGTACCTTCATTTCTTTGACATTATGGGGAAGGATCTGCTGGACGTCGTGGAGGATGCTCGGTTGAGGGGGGTGATCAATCCTTTGCTAAATAGCACTTTTTTAGTCTTGATTCCTAAATCAAATCATCCTAAACAGTTCAAGGACTTTCGTCCCATTTCTCTTTGCAACTTATGCTATAAACTAATATCTAAAATAATTGCCAACAGAATTCGTCCCATACTTTCCAAAGCACTTTCAGAGGAGCAGCTTGGCTTCCTGAAAGGTAGACAGATATTAGATGATGTTGGTGTCGCACAAGAATGCATTCGCACTTTAAATTCGAAGAAGCAACAAGACATCCTTCTCAAGATGGATCTCAAGCAGGCTTTTGACTGTGTTAATTGGAATTTTTTGCACCTTATTCTTTTGTAGAGTGGTTTCGGGGTGGCAACTACCAACTGGATTTTAGGCTGTATCTCCTCGGCTACTATGGCGGTCCTGATCAACGGGAACCTACCAAATCTTTCCGATGTGAGAGAGGGCTTCGACAAGGATGCCCGCTATCACCTCTCCTATTTATCTTCACCCTTGAAGCACTCAACATCCTTCTAAATTCTAGCCAAGCAGAGGGCCTTCTAACTGGAGTAAACTTCTCGGGACTGACAAACATCCTACATATTCTCTTTGTAGATGATGTACTTATTTTGACAAAGGCCAGTCTTRCRGAATGGGCTCTTTTACACTCAATCATACATACTTTCTGCACAGCTTCGGGACTGGTGATAAATCTACAAAAGTCTCTCCTCCTTGCTTTAAACACACAGGAGACTATCTTAACAAACTTGAAAAATATGTTCGGTATTGATACAGCAGATCTAAAGCAGGGATTTTCCTACCTTGGGTTTTATATCAAATCCACCAGATACTCTAAAACAGATTGGCTTTGGTTACTTGATAAATTTGAGAGCAGAATCCATCACTGGTGTAACAAACATCTCTCCTTGGGAGGGAGATATATTCTCATCAAAGCAGTTTTGGAGAGCCTTCTGGTCTACTGGATGGCTCTAACAAAATTTCCGGCCACTGTTCTTAGCTCGATTCGTAAATTGATTTTCTCTTTTCTGTGGACTGGCAGCAAATTGACAGGATACCATTTATGCAACTGGGAGGTTATTTCAAAACCTAAGAATATGGGCGGCTGGGGACTCAAGAATCTACCCTTCTTCCAGAGGGCGCTCTTGGCAAACACCTTATGGCGCATCCTCATGAAGCTCGGTCTCTGGTGCAAGGTCATAAAAGCGAAATATTTTCCACAGATTCCCGTTCATCTCTGGCTCAGATCGACTACTGGGAGCCGCATTGAAGGTTCTCATATTTGGAGAAATCTGTTAACAACCCTTCCCATCATTCTCCATTGGCTCTCATGGAAGCCTGGAAACGGTTATAATATTGAAGTGGGCAGGGACGTCATGTTGGGATTAGGCAAGCTCGCCTTACTCTCAACAAATCTGCTGGAACATCTACATAGGAAAAACATTTTCTTCCTTTTTCAGATAAAATCGAATCAAAGCGGGGGTCATTTACGTGACTGTTGGCTCAGGAGTGAAGAACTTGGTTTGGACGCCGCTCTGGCAGTCGAATGGATTGGCTTCACGCGCAGACTCATGGAATCTGGTGTTCGCTTACTGAACAGACCCGACTTACTCTTGTGGACAGGTGGGGACAGGTCTGGAGCTCTTAACGCCAAAAATGTCTACAACGCTCTGGCAGCCAAGTGTTGGTCTTCAAATTCTGAGAGAGGGCAGGGAGCGATCTGGAGGTGCAATGTTCCACTCAAGTTGAAACTTTACGCCTGGCTTTTAATTGAAAACAAGCTTCTACTGTGGCCGAATCTCCAAGCTCGGGGTTGGGAGAGACCCAGTCGTTGTTGTCTATGCAATTCGAGTGGTGAGACGAGTGCACATCTTTTCATAGACTGCTCCTTTTCTAGATCCATCTGGAATCTCATTTCCCCAGCACTCACGGCCATATTGACTTGGACAGGTACCAGTGTATCAAATTGTTTTCAGAACTGGTCGAGGGCCTCCCCCAAACAAGTAAAGATACCAATCCTCCTTTGCTGGCTTATTTGGAAGAACAAGAACGCAACTTTATTTGAGGATAAACCACCTTCAGTTCACAGAGTGGCCTGCTCCTTTTTCGCTGAGATATCAGTCGATAGAAATCAGATACCTATTACAACACCTCGCAGACCTGCCTTCACAGTTCCTATTGATAGAGTACTGGCCTGGTTCGATGGAGCGGCACAACATGAAGGTTCACACTGCGGAGCTGGTGGAAAGATAACCATAAACCCACAGACGTGTTACCGGTGGACACTAAACTGCGGGCAAGGATCCAATATGAAAGCTGAACTCATGGGAGCATGGGCGTCTTGTATTCTGGCAAGTCGACTTCATATAAGTGAACTTTTACTGCTAGGTGAATCCAAAATCACCATTGATTAGTTGAACGGTCGTGCTGACTTCCATGTTGCGGACCTGATGAGTTGGAAAGAGAGAACTCGTGAAGCGACCTAGCTGCTCAATCATATCACTTTCACCCACATCTACAGAAAGGATAACATGGACGCTGATATTCTTTAAAAAAAAGCACTAACTCTGCCTTCGGGACACATTCTCTATTCGAGATGGGAAGAAGGTAACGAGGGTCCCACCTTGAGGATCAATCTTTGAAAGATTGGCCTTGCGAGTAGCCATCCTTGGGATTGTTTCTTGGACATGATGAGATAGTTCTCCCTTTTGTTTTGTGTAGAATGTATGACTCTTCGGCAAAATGCTTGTATTTCCTCGTTGTTTAGACTTGATATAACAGACTTGTATACTTTTAGCGTATTTTTTTCACGTTGAAAAAAAAAGTTCTTTTTCAAATTTGCTTTTTTAAAAATTATTGTAAGAGTAAGTGATATTCACCAGACATATATCACTAATTGGTAATGTGATCTTTAAATCATATGTGTTGAATTGTGTATAACGTGATATCCAAATGTGACAGGAAGTGAATAGACATATATCACTAATTGGTAATGTGATCTTTAAATCATATTTGTTGAATTGTGTATAACGTGATATCCAAATGTGATAGGAAGTGAATGTACACTATTGATAGTGTCAGTGTGCTTGGTGTATAATTTTAACCTAATGTAATTACAATAGTTCAGTTCAAGCCGGTCAGAAAATCCAAGGTTAAAAGCATCAGTGAATTCAAATTCAAATAATAAAATAAAATCACAATGATTAAAAATAATTTAATGAAGATAATAAAATAAAATCACAATGAATAAAAATAATTACCTTAAGAATCAACAACAGCACTCAAACCATCCATCGTTTTTCCGATCTAAAACGGAGAGAGACTTCCCACTGTTAGCTGATTGATCACCGCCGAACGCTTCACACGAACCTGTTACTTACTAACCAGACGTTAAAAAATAAATTAATTAAAAAAGTCAATAAATACAAAAATTACTATCTTGGGTTTTGTATATGGTTTGGGGCTAACTTCAAAAACGTCATTTACTGATTTAACAGCCTTAAAACTTTCGACTATAAAATTATTAAAAACCCAAATATTTATTTATTTTTAAATTAAATTTTGCTAAAAACAAATTAATTTTAAATAATTTTTTGTCATACGCCAGTATGTTGTGCGTTCTTAAAACAGCGGTCACTGCACCGGAAAAGCTTAAAACAGCGGTCACTGCACCGGAAAAGGTAAGAGATTGAGAGCTTTTAGACGGTGAATGCAAATAATACGGCAAAACGGGGCGCTGGAAAACTCAACGGTGACCTTCAATCTCACCCTAAATCATGAATCACAACATCTATTAACAGATCACGGAAACTGAAATCTAATGTTTGTGATTACGATTATTACCCCGTTAAGTGTTATCTTCATGCAAAGGGAAAGGTGTATGTTTTTAAAGAGAAAAATGCCCGTGATCGATGATCCCAATCAATTGACAGGAAAACATTGACGGCCACTACGGGGAAGAAACAGAAATGAAATTCAATGAATATATCTGTACATTTTACAATCCGGTGACTTCTTTTATTTTCTGCCTTTTTTACTCTTGTCGCTGGGGGAAGTATTTACTGTATCTCATGGAGTATCCGAACGATTGTTGCTTGTAGATCAAGATATTACCGAACAATATCGACACTTGTAGAACGGCAACCCTCCTTTGCTATAGTTTCTCGTACAGAAATCGAAGCAGAAAAGAAAACTGCGCGCTGCTCTGCAACGATACATGCCGATCTATCTTTCTACTATTCGCCGGCCATTAGAGAAACGATCGGCGAAACAGG
Source organism: Picea engelmannii (assembly GCA_009831015.1). NCBI lineage: Eukaryota > Viridiplantae > Streptophyta > Pinopsida > Pinales > Pinaceae > Picea > Picea engelmannii. The sequence continues at coordinate 1,004,822 of ML777935.1, read as the reverse complement.
CCAAAACGGAATCTTGAAACGGGAACAATCCGATGCAGGCATCAAGAGACATCTTGAGCCGTAGTCATATGGCAAAGCCTGCTGGGCCGCGGCTGAAAAGACGCTCTCCTTCGCATGTGATGGCTGGAGGGGCGTATAAGAGCAGTAAGGGCTCGTCTCACCAACTCTCCTTCTACACCGCCGATCCTTACCAGCGAATTCGTCATGGCAGACCTCCTCGCACTCAGATGAGAATGAGTAGAAGAAGAGGAAATATTAGTATTTCTATGAAGACTGCAACGGAACGAACCTGGATGATTCGTTGGTGAACACATGCACGTCTTCCTAGGCGGAGCACAGGGAATGGGCTTCATGGCGGCACCGCCTTTTGGTGAAGCCGGACGGCGTGCGGATCGAAACTGCGACGCGGATCTGTCGAGGGCGAAATTGATAGAAGACGAAGCGGCGGCAGAAACAGAAGAAGAAAAAGAAGAGGCGCCGCTAAAGCTTGAACGAGTGGGCGAGAGCGTTCTGTGGACAGCAAAGTTGAAAGCGGAGGAAGATGAAGGCGAATTGAACTGGCTTGTGGGAGAGTGGGATCTGTGAAGGGCAAAGGTTGGGGACAGAACAGGGGCGCTGCTGGATGTGCTTATTGCCTCCATTTCTCTCTGAGGAAGGGTTTGCTTCTGAGCTCGGACAAACCGAGGAGACCTCGGACCCCTAATTTATACACTACAATTTAGCCAGGTATATCCCCTTTTACGCCCACATCTTTTACCGGAGCGCCCTCAGCTTTGGGAACCCATTGACTATCAACCACAATATTCTCTGGCTCTTCGCCGGTTTTGGAAAGGATGGACCCGGAATATGACGTTGAAAGGTAAAAATTGGCTCCATCGGTTGATAAAAATATTATAATTGATTGCAAACGAAGAATAAAACATATTCTAGAGATTGGTAATGGTACCTGCCAAGGAACACTATTAGAAACTTAAACAACTGTCTACACGTTGCTTGCTATGCCTTTTCCCTTGAAAATGAGTAAACAATAAAATAAAACTATGAAAAAATGACAGCTTTCTCCCCAAGCAATCGGGGGACCCTCCACATTACATCTTCCAACAAGCTGGCAACTGGTGGTTATTTCGAATACATACGCCATTGATTGAGTGGATTCCCGTCCACTTTAGAACGACTATACGGACTTTGGATCATTTGTTGGGTAAGGAGCAAGGTTGCTAAACCGCCTCTATAAGTCATGGAGCAATCAATAAAACTCTTGATTTTGACTTGTTTTAGGCATATCACTCTTTCCTTTTGTGAAAAAGATAAGAAGAGGATCCATTTTTGTCCTCATCTTTCAACCAGGGAAAGACACTTTTTCCAATAGAAAATTAGCTTATCACTCTTTCCTTTCGTGAAAAAGATAAGAAGAGGATCCATTTTTGTCATGATCTTTCAACTAGGGAAAGACACTTTTTCCAATAGAAAATTAGCTTAATTATATTAGTAAAATATATTTCTTTACATTCGCTAACCATATCTGATGTCAAGTTCAAGGTATAAAAGTGACCACTAACAGTGATAACAAGATTCAAAACAAAATACATCCAGGAAAGAGATCCATATAGGACCAAACTCTTCAAAAAGAAGCAAAAAACTTGGTACATATATACCATTTGGCCACCATAGTCTAGAAGCAGAATGTAAATACAAAAAGCTAGCATCATTTCAAATCTGAAAAGTCTTTCCCAAAAAAGAGGATTAGAAAACTGAAGGTAATATATTTTGATATGGCATCTTTGACCCTCCAATCCATTTGACCATTTGAAGAAAGTGATAACTCCTTTAGGTTCCTGTAAAGCTTTCTTTGAGAGCAAGTCTACCTCCTTATTGAATTAAGGATAGATGTGTTTGAAGCTCATTGCCAGAAACTTGCTTCTTAAAGCCCTGATTCTTTGCTTCCACCCTTCAATAACACATGCCCGCAATTCACTCTTTTTGTTTAGCCAGTCTATATTGACTTTGGAGTCTCCCAAAATCTGAAGCTTGTGTATAGATAAATGATTTGCTAAAAATAGAGTTGCCCAAACACCCATTAGCTCTGCCTTCGTATTTCTGCCTTCCCTTCAATTAAAGTACCATCTATAAATTGTTGAGACTGAAGTTTTTAAGATACCACCTGCCCCACTGCACTTCCCATTTGCAAGAGTTGCTCCATCAAAACAAGCCACAATGGAATCATGTGGATGAGCTATCAAACAAGAACGAAAAGAAGGAGGATTTTTTAAGACCTCGGGCATTTTTAGAGAACCAAGAATCTTGATGACAACTGCTTGAGTAGATGGCTCTTTCCCTTCAAAGATTGCAAAATTCCTTTCTAACCAAATAAACCAGCAAATAAGAGCAACTAAATAGGATGGTACAGTCTTATCCGTTGTCTAGTTTGTGAGACATTTAGCTAAATTATTCCCTTTGCATTCATGTTTGTACATTTTGATAGTTTTAATTTTCTTCCAGATAAGTTTATTAAAAGGGTAGTGGATGAACAGGTGAGAAGTATCTTCAGTATCCCCTTTGCATAACTGACAACAAACTGGGCTAATCCATCCTCTATGTTGTAAATTATTCCAAGTTGGAATTTTATTCTCCACTACCAACCACATAAATATCTTGATTTTATGTTGGATGTCCCACTTCCATAAACTTTTTCTCCATCCTGTAAGAATCAACAAGTTTTGTGTAGATACCCCACATAAACATTTTTTACCATGAGGGATCCTGAAGAGTCACCCCCAATCCACAACAAGTTATCTTCTTTATCGTGTATAGATACCCCTGAGGCTTGAAGTGCACGATGGAAGCGCTCCCACTCCACTGCCAAATCACCAGTGATATCCAAATCCAAACTACTGACCCAAGAAGTTAAAAAAGAGTCTTGTTCATGTTGTCTCCAAGCCTGGGCTAAAAATGTAATTTGTTTCTATCTAAGAGTATCAATAAGTGATTGAGATAGAAAGGATAAGTCTCCCATCCCCATAATTCTATCTTTACCAAGAGCCACATGATGCCCCAAACCAGGGTTCCAGCTCAACCAATTTGTAATCCGGTGTACAGATTTTAAAAGACTGTTCCAAATTTTTGATGCCGAAGGCTGATGGAAAGTAGCCGATATGAGCCATTTCTTGAATGTAGTGAAAGGGAGATACTTATCCTTTATAACTTTATGCCAAATTCCTTCCTTCATTAGTACCCGCCAAAGAGTCATCGCAACCAAAGCTTTACTGAAAGAAAAGATATTTCGAAAACCCCAACCACCATTGTGTTTTGGTTGAGCTAGGGTCTCCCAATGACATAGATCATAATGATGAGATTCACCAATCCCATTCCAGAGAAAATTAAAAGTATTTTCCTTAATTTGTTTAGAATGGAGAACGGGATAGAGGCAAGTGATAGCCAATATACCGGTTGGCTTTCCAGAATAGACTTACATAAAATATACCTACCACCCAGGGATAACCACTTATAGCTTCAGTGACCAATCTTCTTTTCCACCTTAGCCAAAATCCAATTCTAGTCTTCCGCTTTTTGTAATCCTGCCTTTAAAAAATATCCAAGGTATTTGAAGCCCAAGGAGAGATCCATGAAATTATACAAAAGGATAAGCTTGAAAGAAGAAAGTTTTGTCTCCGACAGTCCAATATAATGAACTATCGACTTTGTTGCATTTACTTTTAAACCGGAGGCTTTACAAAACTTGTTTATAAGACTCTTGATCTCCATCCACCCCTGCACGGAAGCATTTGTCAATAATAAAACATCATCAACAAAAAGTAGGTGAAGGATTTTTGTAAGTCTGGAGACTTTTATGCCTGATAATTTTCATTCTCATTAACTTGCTTTTAATAATAGGCTCGGACTCTCCATCACGAGAATAAACAACAAAGGGGACATAGGGAAACCATGTCGTAATCCTCTACCACTTCTGAAGAAATATGTGGCCTCCCCATTAATTAAGACAACAAAGGATGCATAATCCACACAACTCATAATCAAGTTTGTCAACTGAGTTCCAAAACCCACTTGGATTAAAATCATCCTTAGTAAATCCCAATTAATGCAGTCATAAGCTTTCTGTAGGTCTAGATTTAGAATTAGGGATTTTTCTTTTTTCTTTTTGATGCTATGTAAGCATTCATGTGTTGTTCCAATTGCATCATGGATTTGACGTCCTTCCAGGAATCCCAGTTGCTCTGCGGAAAGAGCCTTTGATAATATCGGTTTAATCCTGACAACAATAACTTTGCATATGACTTTATAAATAAGATTACACAAAGAAATAGGTCTGAAATCCCCAAAACTTAATGGTTTATTGACTTTTGGAATTAGAGCTAAAAAAGTAGAGTGTAGGCTTCCTGCAATGAGGCCACTAGACCGAGTTTCCTCAACCATCGCTAACAGATCCACGCTCAAGTAAATGAAAAATTCCACCGTCCAGCCATCAAGCCCTTGAATTTTGTCTTTTTTAAACAAGGATAAAACCATTTTTAATACTTTCAAAGTAACTGGTTTATAGAGATCACCCGCTTCCTCCTCATTTATCAATCTTGTGAAAAGGATCGCCACCCCAACCTGTTCAGCTGGGTAAGAATGATCCAGAGATTTAAAGAAATTTTTGTAATAATTTTCTACCTCCACTATTATCGCCTCCTAACCATTGTGAACTGTCCCAGTGACATCTCGAATCTCCCAAATATGTTTACTATTTCTTCTGTGACTGACAAACTGATTAAAGAACTTAGTATTTTGGTCACCACTTTGAACCCAAATAGCTCGACCGTTGTCGCCACAATTCCTCCTTTGCTTTTAGATACTTATTCCTCTCAAATTCTAGTTTAATGAGATCAGACTCCACCTCCGAAAGTTTAGAGCCACCCGATAACAACTGCAAATGTTGTTTTATTTTGCCTTCAAGTTCTCTAGCATTTTTAATTCCTGTCTTTTATATTCTTTTTCCCAATGTTTAGTACAAATTTATAATTCCTTCAACTTCCAGATTAGATGGCGTTGTCGACCTCCTTCCGATAAATATTTTTTATCACTCCAGATTTTATGAACCAAACTGTTGAAGTCATTGTCTAAAAGCCACTGAGAATTGAATTTAAAGGGATGTGCCTTGTAAAGAGGAGTGTTCTCCAGCTGCATTAGAACAAGGGCATGATATAAGACAAATGAATACTCCACCCAGATCTATACAAACCCACACTCAATAGAAGATCCTCCGAAACAAGAAACATGTCCAGTCACTTAGCTATAGAATCGGTACCCGAGCACCCATTTCGCCAAGTTGGGACGATTTTATCCGGTTGTACATCTATAAGTTTGTGGGCTTGAAAGAGAGCTCTGAAGAAACCCACTTGAGGACCCGAGTTTGCTGACCCGCCCCATACCTCTTCAGTTGAAACAGTTAAATTCAAATCCCCCGCTACCATTAGATTTTTCATAGAAAGCAAACCATTGTTCGCTAAAAGATTCCAGAAATATTTACGCTCCATACACAGACCATAAACATTAAGTAGATTGATCTCCCTATTTGTTGCAAAAATAGAACCTGTTAACAAAATCCCACCACAAGTAAGGTAAGGAACTAGATTAAAAAGGTAAGGATCCCATGAAACCAACAAACCGCTCAAAGTACCAACAAAACTAACAGCACAAGACACCCAGGAAGGACGAAACTTATTCATAAAGGACCAAGCTTTTTGTTCATGAACCAAAGTTTCCTGAAGGAAAACAATGTTAGGATTGGTAGTATCCAATACACGACGAAAAGAGGCAGATTTTAGGGTGCCTCCAACCCCTCTGAGATTAAGCGAGATTAAAATCATTACTTAGCCCTTGCTAGGGCCTTCACTACTCTAAGTGCCCCATTGTCAGAAGAGGAAGGATCAATAATTATAGATAAGTTAGTCGTCGCCTATAATTTCTTCTGTGTAGTTCTTGTTTTTACTGGTGAATATTATATTCCAGTCCTCGTGACGAGGAATATTCCTTCCCCATCTCTACAGGACGAGTAGGCGTGGTACTAATCTCTCTAGTGATAGTAGAAGGGTAAAAAATGGCATTCCCAAAATAGGTAGGTAACTGTGTCAGAGGATTATTATCACGTAAATAAGGAATAAGAGAGTCCAGAATCACACTCAACAAGGTATCACCCTCCTCGGACTCACGACATCTCGGGATAGGTACGGATTCAACTGGAGTGGGAGAAGCCACATGTGAAAAATCCACAGAAGGAGAGAGAGGAGGTATTACAGGGTCAACAAGGCTTGGGGACCGAGTTGAAAGCGTCTCCAAAACAGGTAAGGTACCAAGACAACCATGTGACGAAATACTTGATTCCCCCTTACCCCCAGAAGGAAAAGTAACACCATTAACTAGTAAATCAGAGCCCAATGGGTCGTTTTTGGATACCTTCTTATCCACCCCTGAGGGATCCTCCATAGAGGAAAATGCATTTTTCAACAATGGAGAGGCATTCAGTTCTTCCTTCTCCCATAAAGTTAAAGAATCATACAAAGTTGGGCAATGTAATTTTAACTTACCAGAAATTGAATCATCCTGTTCCAGTGAATGTGGTGAATCCGAAGAAGGGTACCGAGTACCAACCCAAGATAAGTCAACTTCGAAGGTTGAGTCACCATTATCTCTGTGAAGTGTCATATCTTCAGAAATCTCCTATGCATCCCAACCCGAACAATCTCTCCTCAAACGACCGGTATTGCGACAGTTGCTACAGCGAAAAGGGATGCCAAGGTAGTCCAACTTCTGGACAATCCTCCGGGCCCTCCATTCTATATCTATGAGTTCCGGAAGACCACCATGGATGTCCATCTCCACTAGGATTTACCCAGTTTCTTGTTAGGTGCCGAGACAATAGACTCACCTAAAGAAATGAAGGAACCTAAAGAGTTCCCTATCCCCTCTAAAGCTCCTGTGTTCCATAATTGTAGGGGTAAGCCAGGGAGAAGAACCCACAAATGGCGTTGTTGGAAATATTGTGTCTCCGGGTTAAATGCAACTCACCATCGTTTAATCATTAAACTACAACCACCAATCACCCACCTATGTTCTAGGAGTTGGGCTGAGTCTTCTGACGAGTTACAGATAAACCCAAACCATCCTTTTGTTAAATAGACTATTCCAAGGACATATCCTAACTGTGGCCCCTAGGTGTGTTCCACCCAGTCCAAAAGTGAGACCTTACACAAGTACCTGTAAGAGAGTCTCCCAACTAAACCATAAAGATCCAACCTGCAAGTCTCTGCGAGACCAACGTATGATCCCAAAATCATCTTATGAATCGCCTTTTTATCCTTCCAGAATTTTCGACTGGTCCCAGATTTTCCATTCCCCTTTCCAGCTTTCCTCAGCAAGCTCGAGTAAAACGACACCTTACACACCTCTTCCCATGTTTGTGACAAACACCATTTCTTTACAGTCGAAGAAACCCCTGAAATACCAGGTAGGAAAGCTTCAAATGATGAAGCTAAACCAAAGCTAAGGTAAGAACGAGAGTTCAGAGGAAAAATATATTTTACGGTCAAATGAGTTAAGTTGTAAGTACCAACAACCACAAAATATGCCTTCTCGAAAAGACCTTCTGCCTACCAAAGCGCTTCGTCAACTACATTCATCAATGTGCTGACATTAGCCTCTAAATTTGTCTGAATATTAGTGGTCATGGCTAGCCACCTGGGCTCCACTGAGCCCTTCCACCGAGAAAAATTAATAAATCATTCAGTTCCCCAGAAAACTCTTTAATGGGTGTAATGAAGGAGTAATAAATAAATGGTTGTCAACCAACCACCTGGAAACCACAACAATCGCTCCCCTTAGTCACAAGTGACTACCAGTTACCAAAATTAGTAACCTGTTTCATTCTCTAAACAAAACTAGACGTCTGGTTGAAGAAGTATCAAGTGCTAAAAATCCAAACTTCGAAAACTCCAGCGTCAGCAACTCTAGTTCGGCTCTCGAAAAAACCTAAAACCCTAAACCCCTGGTTTGGCGCCATTGCGCTCAATTGTAATAAACCTTGACCCAATTCCATAATTACTTACACAACAAACAATTAAGTCAACCAGGGAAATACACTTACCCAACACCACATTCTAACAAATGCATATTTTCACTTTTTGGAAATGTAGAGCATGGGAGATTAAAAGTTTAACTTTTATCAATATAATATTAAATTTTGATATCACTTGTATTATTATATAGTATTATTATATAGATAAAATTTGGTCATTTATAAAGAAGGGCTGCATGGCAGCTTAGTCCTTGCCAAGTAAATTTGGAATTGGAGATGATAGTTGGCACCCTATAATTACTGGCCACATTCTTACTTTATTGTGACTACTTATAATTTGCAATGTTAAAAAAAAAAATGATAGTTAATTATTTTTATTTTGCCAATTTTTTTAAACCTTTAACTTTTCGATTTTAAGTATATGAATTAATTTAATACTTTTTATTAATTAAAATATAAACATTGTTATATTAATTAATTTGATATATTTATTCGTAATTTATATATAAATAAAATTATTTATCATTATCCTAATTTAATTTCTAGATATTTTAATTATCCTAATTTAATTTCCAGATATTTTTCCATTTTCAAAGATGATATCTCGTGCAAAAATTTATTACATAAATAATTGAGGAGGGTTGAGAGAATCACTTTCTAGCAGTAAATTCAAGTATTTATCATTGTTATTCAACATCTTTGCTATTAGTAGTTAATGTGGCCTAATAATTTGTACATGTGGGCGTTAGTTGCAATGTACTAATTAATAGTAACTTCCAAAATTAGCAACACTCCCATCCCTGTATGTGGCAGAACCTTCATTTTTAACGGTCTTGATCCATACATTCGTGTGTATGCGGAATATTTTGAGAGAAAAAGTCAGCGACATTGACCCAACCTGACCCTGCTTTTACTGTATGCCATGATTTTACACCATATATGTAGGCTAAGAAGGCTACTTTGGTGCCAAAGAATGTTAAAGAAGTGGGCACGAGCCTCAATAGTGGGTATGGTGGTACAAGTTAATTAATTGTATAAAATTGTGTAATCAATTTTATATATTGAATGATGTGAAGCCTGCAATAACACATTAAAGATATTAGCCAATGAATGTTTAGAAAAATATGTTTTTTTATTATTTAAAAATATATATATATTGATTTCCTATGTTACACACATTGGATGTAGCATATAAATTTAAAGTCAACAATAAACTAATATGAAGTTAAAGGGCAAATTCATTGCTATAGTCCCAGGCCTTTGACAGGAACTAATAACTTGTTTTTGCTATGGTAAGGGCATATATTTCTACTCTTACCAAAATATTACCAAAATATGCATATGGATTTTGGGTTTTTAAGTTTGATATCACTTGTATTATTATATAGATAAAATTTGGTAATTTATACATAACTTCTTCTTGTTGATATGGTAAGGGCACATGTTTCTACTCTTACCACCAAAATATGCACATGGATTTTGGGTTTTTAACTATTTTCTTATATTAAAAGAAAATTAGATTTGGTCAGTTAGAAACAATTTAAAGTCATAATTTATAATTAAAAGGGCTTTTTCAACATATGAAAATTATCAACCAAATACCCAATTCCATTATTTGGTCATATTTTAACCAATCAAAAAAAGATAATGTTGTATTTGTAGCTCTTAGCCATCAAACCCACACATAAAACCTAGGTTAGTATACCTCAATCACAGTATAACCTCATGTCCACAAAATAAATGAAAGTGTATATATATAACAAAGATTCAACTATCTAGTTGGTATTGCAATTACGGGAGGAGCGGTGGGACCTCAATTCTATTCAACTTCAAAGTCAAATTCCTTCATGTACTCCTTATATGCCTAGTAGCCTATACAGTGGATAAAGTGGAAGATGAGTTGTTGTGGAGATCACAACACTAGAGGTTACTCAACTACATCAAAACTATAAATCAAATGTTTTGTTGATTTAATGGTTATTAGCCTCTTTCATCCCAATTATGCTAGTGAATTTGCTCAATTTGGACAAAATTCTGAGATATCTATGTGTTCCAAAGGTTTTTTATAATTAGTTTTTTTGGTCATGCTGATTATGAACACGTTTTTGAGGAGGGTCCTTGGTTTTGGGGATGAACAAGACTTTTGATAATTCTTTGGTTCCCAGAATTTGATTCAATCTCTATGTTACTTACTTAAATGTCAGTTTGGGTTCGTCTTCCAAATTTACCCTTACATTTGTGGCATATCTCAGCTATGAACGATATTGGGAATACTTTGCACAGTTACATAAAAAAATTAAAATGGAGAGAGTTATAGAAGCATTATGCACATATTCTCACCTTTGTGTTGAGATCAATCTAGGTAAAGGTCTTCTAAAAAAAATGATTCTCAAATGGAAACACTTTAGATGGACTCAGGTCTTGGATTCTAAGAATACAACATTCAATTGTAGGATTCATCATATTCTAGGACATCTTCAATGCTTGTCCTCGTGCATAAGCTCATATTTCACTAAAAAAATGGGCTAAAGCTAAATAAAAAAGCTAGACATTTTGCCAAATGAAGATAAGGAAAAGGATGGGAAAATCAACAAAGAATAGCTCATAAAAGGTTAATATCACTTGTCCATGAGTGTCATTTTGGGAACCCTATCATATCTTGAAGGATAAAGCAAAAGATATGGATAATGGGATGGTAGTTGTACCTATATCCCTTCCTACGAGAAATAATCAATTTCATGAAACTAAGACATTTGATTCCGATAAGAAATTGGTCCCCTCTTTGATTCTTGGTCTCTCGCTTTTTGACTTATAGGTAGCCATTGTGAATCCTTTTTTGGGAGGATGGCATGAGGTTAGAAAGAAGAAGGGAAAAATGGGTAGTATTCCAAATTATTTTGAGAACAACATGAAGATAGAAATATAACCAAGTTATAACAATGAAATACACAAAAATATAGAAGAGAACATAGAAATACAGTGAAACACAACTTCTATTATTGAAGAAGATAGAAAAACATTGTAGAACACAAATTGGCAGAATGGGGTAGCCTATCTCTGAAAGAAAATAGATGTTGGATATGCTTCATTTGCAAGAAGCCTTACATCACACTCCATTGCATGCTTAAAGGGCCTCCTTCACCTCAATTATATATGAGAGAGTGAGAGGAGAACAATTCCCATGATGCATGTGGGATAAATTGGATTAAGTGCGGAGTTCTAAGCCTGAGCGCCCTTAACTACGAGGTTCTAATGGGATCCAGTGCGTTAACGCTATGTTGTAGGCATGTACATAAGACCACTAGGAAATCATTACATGATGTATGTAATTAACAAATGAAGATGACATTACATTCCATTCCCCATCAAAAGGGTGGATATCATGGTTTATCAAAACCATGGGCTCAAAATGGTGATTCAGTGGAAAAGGTGGATGGCCATCGAGATCCATTTGGATCATTCCCCCCCACCTTAAAAAGAAATGGTCCCATTGCGTCAAGTTCCCATGGGAGATGGAGAGAATTCTGCTAAAAATGAAGCTTGGTGCGCTACTTGCCTTGCTGAAGAAGTTGTCCTGCTTAGATTTTTGAAGGTTGTCATGAACCTGTTGCTGGAGGGGTTTGATATGTCCAACCAATCTAGCTGCATGATCTACCTTAGTGTGGGAGGACTCTGTCGGTGAAGATGTAGCATGAAGTGTATGAAGGGTTTTTTTATAAACTTGCTTGACTGGGCAGTGTGGAGGCATCCCTGTAGGTGCACCAAGAACATCTTGGTACTCTTCTACAATGTTGTCGATCTGCTTTTGTTGGATAGAAAGATCTTGGATTGAGGCTGCAGTGGTTGCAGTGTCCTTCTGTTCACCTTCTGATCGGATTGTGAAGAGGCTAAACTTTCCAGTATGAGAGATTACTTTCTGGCATTGTTGTGGTGGGACAATAGTTGGAACTACCTCTGGTATCCTATATAGTTGACCCCCGAGAGTAACAATGACACTACAGGGTCGAGACTCATACACATCATGATGCCTCCACATATATGCATGGCCTAATAAAACATCAAGACTTCCAGTGGGGAAACATCACACAATACCTCACACTTGAAGGGCTTGATGTCGTAGGACAGGCGACACTGTTGGCTGACACAAAGATCTTGACCCTGGAGAAGCCACTCGATGTTGTATGGTTGTAGGTGTGGTGTTGTTGGAAAATCCAATTGCTTGACAACCTATGTTCAGATGATGTTCTTTTGGCTTCCACTATCAACAATAAAATACAGTGGGGTCCCCTTCACCCACATCTGTGAATGGAAGAATCACCCCCCCTCCTCAAGATCATCTTCTGGTTGGATTGTTACAGTTGCGATAGTAGCAGTGGGTTCTGCATCAATGATCTGTCTCCTTTTATTATTTTCTGAATTAGGGTCCAAGTCGGGGTTTGACTCTTTGTCTTTGAGCTCGGCCACCAATGACTGTATTGAGCGACATTCATCGATATTGTGCCAAGGGTTGTTGTGGAACTCACACCACTTTCTGTTGTCTTTCTTAGACTTCCTGTTACCCTTCTTTGCATGCATTTGGGACTGAATCCCTTGAGGTTTTCCTTCCTGTTATCCTCTCACTCTCTATCCTTAATTATGTGAGTTAAAGTTTTCTTTTCCATGCTTCTCCCACTTACTCTGCTACTTGAATTTCTTCTCAATTTTGATTGCATATCGATAAACATCTCCTAGTGAGGATATGTCTAAGAAATCTATCTCTGTTTGGATGTACCTATGTAGACCACTGTGGTACTTCAAAACTAGGTGTCACTTGAAGTCTTCGATACCTAGTTTTGAGCACAAGGTATGAAAGATGTTGGTGAACTCCGACATCGTCTGGTCTCTTTTCTGACGCAGAGTTGTCCATCTCATGTATTGGTCATCATAGTTTCTGATAGGGTAGAACTCCTCCTTTAGGGCATCTACAAAGGCCGCCCAAGTGGGTTCTCTCCCAAATAGTGTAGATTCATCTGCGGTGTACCTCTCCCAGTAACCTTCCCACCAAGATCTAACATGGGGAAGGGATTTAAGGAGCATGAAGGTGATCTTTTCATTGTCAGAATTTTTTTGGACAGAGTAATAACCTTCTAGCAGTTTCAACCATTTTTCTAGAGCATCTGCATCTATCTAGCCTTCAAATAAGGGGATATCAAAATTGACTTGTACCTTGAAGGATGTTGCACTTGCGAAATGGATTCTTGTCGAAGATTCCTCAACCGCTACCATCGATAGTCTTCGAAGGATCTGAGCGAAGTTGTCCATCATCTCGTTCCTCTGTCACATGAGAGCTTCCTTAAGAAACGTCTTGAAAGGATCTCTTGCTTTGTCATCTCTCTTTTCTTCCGCCATGGAAGGTATCTTGGGTTGGCGAGAGTAGTTGTCCTCAAGAGAAACTAGCTCAAGACCCAACTCTCTATACCCTGACCTCGTTGGGGACCTGCTCTGAGAAACGACAAGGAGTAGCCTGCTCTGATACCACTGATCCATATTATTTTGAGAACGACATGAAGACATAAATATAACCGAGATATAACAATGAAAAACACAAAAATATAGAAGAGAACACATAAAATACAATGAAACCCAACTTCTGTTACTGAATAAGATAGAAAAACACTGTAGAACACAAACTGACAGAATGGGGTAGCCTATCTCTGAAAGAAAAGAGATGTTCGCTATGCTTCATTCTCAACAAGCTTTACATCACACTCCAGTGCATGCTTAAAGGGCCTCCTTCACCTCAATTGTATATGAGAGAGTGAGAGGATAACAATTCCCATGATGCATGTGGGATAAATTGGATTAAGCGTGGAGTTCTAAGCCTGAGCACACTTAACTGCGGAGTTCTAATGGGATCCAATGTGTTAATTCTATGTTGTAGGCATGTACATAAGACCACTAGGAAATCATTACACGATGTTTGTAACTAACAAATGAAGATGACATTACATTCCATTCCCCATCAAAAGGGTGAATATCATGGTTTATCAAAACCACGGGCTCAAAATGGTGATTCATTGGAAAAGGTGGATGGCCATCGAGATCCATCTAGATCAGGTAGGCTTAATGATTAATTTTTAAAGGGTAGGAAATGGCACACACAGACACAGACACACATACATAAACAAGATATGAAACTATTCTTGAGTTGTGTCAGTTTCCAAAGAGACCATGACAGTCTCCTGTAATCAAAAGAAGTTGAAAAGTTTGTTTGTCCCATAAGGGAAACCAGGCTATAATAAGCATACTATGTCTGAAAGTATGAAGAGTATAAAACCCATTACTAGGATTACTAGGATTATTCATAACAGAAAAAACTTAATAAAAGAGGACTAAAAACCTTAGAAACATGTTAACTCTTGGCATGAGAGACCTAAGGAAAGGATGGGTCTGCTCCCTCTGATCGAGTAACAACAGTTGAGGGTCCAGTCCATGGTCGAGTTGCAACAGGAGGATGGAAGGTGGCACCGTGACATTGAGAAATCCAAGTGATCACCGAGAGAAGATATGCATTATGTTCTTCCAGGGTCTCCATTTTGTGCTTTAGCTGATGGAATTTGTCCTTCTTGTGTAACATTCCCAGAGCCACTATGGTTTTGGTGTGCTAGTAAAGCTCCAATGTCCAAAAAAAATTAGATTTCCTTGTTCTGGTACATCCCAGATCAGGAATTAAACCACCCACCTACTGTTCAATTTTCTCATCATCTTTGAATTATCGGACGAGCTTGACTTCATCTTCCAGTGATGGCATTGTTTCTTGGTCCTCCTCAGGCACAAACTTGTGATAGAAGTTAGCAACATCTACAACAACTCGGGCTCCTTGCGACATACCACCAAGGGAGGAGCGAGGCTAACAACCCCAAGGTGCCATGAAAGACGGGACTAGAAGAGTAGGAGAGTTGAACACATAACTTATAAAAGAAAGACTCTCTTGTACCAAAACTCACAACGAAACAATCATCATACCATCCCTCGGGTGTATATGTCACTTAATAACCCAAATTTCCTTCACTTGCGAGCATACCCACCCGTCATGGTTTGGCATGGGAATGTGTATCATCATGATGCATGGAAGTGGTTGAATCCTCTTGCTCATATGAGATTTCAACCCCGTAGTCCTCTTTGTCTCCGCCATTAACTGTAATAACGAGCTATCCTGCTGCCGAAGTACCTACCCTATGCGAACCATCATGCCAACTTCCCTCTGCACCGTCGCCATAACCAACAATGACGTCTTGATCCCAATGAAGGACATGTCTTCCATCGTCAATGTGATGTGCGCGAACTACTTATGGCATGGGACGAAGAGTCCCCATCTCATTCACCACGTTAATATTCAAACATAATAACACCCCACCTAGGAAACAATTTTATTGATATATTTTTATGAATAGTCTTTAAGTGTATTTCATTATATTTATAATATGCTTCTAGTATATTATGTGGTTTTCATTTTAACTTAGAGTAGAAAATTGTAATGTAAAAAAACAAAGATAAACAATTTCATAATTCCATTTTACTAAAACAAAAACTTTATTCACTAAAAGTAATTATATAATTACAAATTACTTAATTTTTTTTTACCAATCTTTAATTTATAAATAGAAATTATTAATATGCCTAGAATCATGCACATGATATTTGTTAAGATTCTTTTTCTTTTCAGTTGTACTTTCATACAATGGCATTTGCGAAGTGCAAAATAATAGATAGTTATACTTTTAAATGGCATTTGCAAATTGAAAAATAATAGATAGTTATACTTTTATATGCAGGCATTTGGGGATTGTAAAATAATAAATAGATTATTGATTGTATTAAATAGTAGATAAGTTGCAAACAAAATTTTCAGAATGCTGAATCTATTTTTGCATCAAAAATGGATTTTAAATAACAAAAAATAGTGATTTTGTGCATATATATGTAGTTGGATTCTGGTGAAAAAAGTCATTTCATAGAATAGTTAGACAACGCCAAAATTTATATTAGCAAAGCTACAGTCTAAATGTGCTACGTTTTTGTCCTTTTCTGGGCATATTTTCTGGGTATATTTGCTTGAATTCCAGCGAGATATTGTTGGATCTACATATTTAAGTGGTTAAATTTGTATAATCAAAGTGCTATAGGAGTTTTTCATCAAACTGAATCCATTTCTACAATCAGAAATATAATTTAAACCAAAAGTGATTTTGTACAAATTTATATTACCTAATTTCGATGAAGATGACAAAAACATATAACAAATAGTTATAAAAGAAAACAAAGTCTATATTGACAAATTGTATATAATAGCAAGAACAATTTGTTAATTATATATATATATATATATATATATATATGAATGATGTGATAAAAATGAAAATAGATTATGTAGTTAGAAGAAAATATCTAAAATAGGAAATATAACCACATTAAAAGCTTTAACTAGCTTTTAACTTATGTTTTTTTTAGAAAACATATTTTAAATTGATAGTTCAATTTGATTATATATATATATATATATATATATATATATATATATATATATATATATATATGATTTTACATGTATTAATATTTATAAAGTATATATGATGCAGAAGCATCACCAACAACAAGTGAGCGGGGGACAAACGCCAATGCATTTTGGCACATGATGAATTGTTTGAAATATTTTGAAGTTTGATACGCCAAACATAAATGAAGAAATTAAGAAAGGATGTACTTCTTGATTGTAATCAGACCTTGAGCGTCCCGCTCTCGTCTGAAGGATTAAGAGGCATTTATGTTAGTAAATGTAAGTAGGTAGCTTTAAATTCCTAGATTAGACAGTTTTAGGAGCCGGAGGGAAAACAGATATAAACACCCTCACTTGTATCATTGTAACATTATTAGCAACATAATCAATCAAGAGAGCATAGAGAAGAAGAAGCAAGAAGATGTGTAGAAGAACCCATGTACAAAAGTTCTGAGATTAATATATGAAGCTTTGATCCAGACTCATGGTGTTCAAATACTTTTTGTGTATGCATGATTGAATGTTATGCTCATGATTGTTTTATTCTTTCTGTTATACATTTGCTTTGATGTGTGAATGTATGATTTCATGTTGAATGTCTGAAATCTGAAGAGAGGGAGAGTAAAGAATGAGTTTCAATTGTTTCTCTGTCTGAGCAAGAGTTTTCTTGCAAGGAGTGCAGTGAAATTGTCTGCAAAGTGTGCATTGATAGAAGTCAGAGTTCACCTCTGAAAGCTTAGGAGGGATATCATTGTTCTCATTCTCGTAGAAGTGCAACTTAAGCACAAGAGCCGTGCAAGGAGTGCGTCGACTGAGTGAAGTCTCAGAGTTTCAACCTGAGGGAGTTGTTGAAGGACTGATGTCGCAGAGTTGAAGAATTCAATACTTGGAGGTATTGAAGGGTTGCCGCAAGGAGTGCTTGCAAGAGTCTTCTTGAAGACTCGAGTTGCGGAGAAAGCTCACAAGGGATAGAGTCTTGAAGGTTGTCGAAGAGAAGCTCAAGAGGGCTAGTGCCTTGAAGTGTCGGAAGGAGGTGCAACGACGTTGTTTTGCTAGCGGACAAGTTCGTGAAAGCATACTTGTTCATTTCGCAGGAGTTGTTAGGGAGAAATTAGACGGTTGAAATTCTCCGTGGAGAATTCACAAAGTTCCGAGAGCCGTCATATCTTGTAGAAGAGCAAGGAGAGTTACGTCGAGTGTTTTTCTAAGTGCAAGCTCAGGAGAAATCAGGCCGTAGGATCTGATCCAACAAGGGTTGTTGGATTCACTTGCATAATCTCATTTCGTGGATTCGCGAGTTGAAATCTTAAAACCTTTGCATCAAGATTCGTGAGTGGCGAAGTTGCGAGAGAATCGCAGCCGTCCATCAAAGGAAGACAGGTGGCAGAGATCAAGGGATCTTGCGAACTCGTAGGTTTGCAAGGTGAGAGCCCAAAGATTGGGTGCTCCAAGTTGCAAGTGGCGAAATCGCGAGGAGCTAGGACAACCGTAGGATCTAGGTCAAGGGAGGACCGTTGGATCAGAGTCTCATCGTGCCTATCGCGCATTCGGGGGTTTTGTGGGTTGGAGAACCAAAAGCTTAGCATCAGGATTCGCGAAGTTGTGAAGTCCGAAACTCCAAAAAGGCGGGAAGTTTCGTTGTGGGACCCGTGTTGACGACGTGTCGAAATTTCGACATTTCGGCATATTGACGGATAGGAAGTCGAGACTTTTGTCCTGAAAGTCCCGAAGTCGTGAGTTGCGATAAGGAGTAGCGAGGAGTTCAGGATCTCAGCACTTCGAGTGTTGGGATACAAAGGAGGTAGTGATTCGGGAAGTGAAGTCGCGAAGTGCCGAAGCTGGGCACGAGGGACACATGGTAGAACCGCAAGGTGGGCCTGTGCGATAGATAAGCGAACACGTGTTACCTAGTGAAGGGAGTCAACACCCATTGACCTCTCGCATCTCAGGGATTCGTGAGATAAGGGAACGAGAGTTCAACCCTTCGACTCGCGAAGTCGCGAGGAGAAAAGTCAACATCGCTTCTCAGGGTTTCGTGAAAGGAAGGTGCCAAGGTCGGACACCACAACTTGCGAAGTGGCGAGTAGCGAGAGGAGCTAGCGTTAAGCTTAGCTGGTGGTCACGCGTGGAGGGCGCTGACAGAGGGGAGCTATACCCATTTCGTGATCTCGGGTATCATGAGATTAGAAAGGAAGAGTTGGGAGTTTTGACTCGCGAACTTGCGAGTTGCGACAAGTACCTTTTGGAATTGGGCCTTGGTCATAGCGCTGTGGTCGCACGAAAAGGTGGAGCTCACGCCTAGTGTTTTTTGCACAGGGGAGCTTCTGAATTGACCTGTGGATCGATTGAATTGAGATTCCAGTAAGGAATCGAAAGAGTCGATTCGGCTCAAAGGAGATAAAGAACGATCCTGTGAGCAGGTCTCGATCCGAAGGCCAATAGGTCTGTGTCAAGTGGTATCAAATCTTGACTCTGTTTGTATACTTCAGACAGGGAAAGCGAGAAAGAATCTCAGCCATGCTGTCGAGAAGAAGAGACATACAAACACCCGATCCGCCAGAGGATAGGGAGATGTCAAGAGAAAGGGGTATGCAGGTGCCAAATCCAGCCATGGAAAGAGATATACATGACCTATGCTCCAGAGTCATGGACATGGAAATAAAATAGAGGTGCACAACCAATGTTGGAGATGTCAGTGAATCTGAAAGTGAAGATGAAGCTAGATATGAAGGAGAAGAAGTTGCAGAAGAAGATGTAGCAAATGAATGCCTAATTAGGGCTATTGCAAGAATGGGTGCTAGAGTAAAAATGGATATTCCAGTATATGAAGGAAACCTGGATGCTGAAGAGCTTCTAGACTGGATTAGAGCTCTGGACACATATTTTGACTATGAAGACGTCGAGGAAGACAAAAAGGTCAAACATGCTGTCACAAGATTGAAAGAACATGCAACATTGTGGTGGGATGAGCTACAAGCTGACAGGCACTGCAAGGGCAAGTAGAAGATCAAGAGTTGGGATAGGATGATCGCGAAGATGAAGGCGAAATTCATTCCCAGGGATTACAAAATTACTCTGTTTCGAAGAATGTAGAATTTGAGACAGAAGCTAATGTCAGTGAAGAAGTACACTGAAGAATTTTACAGGCTGAACATCAGGGCAGGTCATCGTGAAAGTAATGATGAGAAGGTTGCCAGGTATATGAATGGCCTGAGATACGACATTCAGGATGAGATGAGCATGATGACCATCCGAACAGTGGAAGATGCTTATCAGATGGCTCTAAAAGCTGAAGAGAAGCTGAGCCGAAAACAAGGTCAAAGAGGTCGAGGCAGAATTCAAGCCAGAGGCAAATCAATTGCCCAAGATAGAAATCAGAAACCCAAGGAAGAGTGGAAGAAACCTCAGACTCAAACTGAGAGAGGTGGAAGCTCACAGAGAGGGCAGCATACCGAACAGAGAGGTCAGTATGCTAATAGAAACATTTTCCCTCGTACTAAAGGTAGAGGAAGAGGAATATGTGGAGTGGTGAAATGCTTCACATGTGGAAAAGTCAGACATAAATCTTATGAGTGTCCAGACAGAAAGAAAGAAGGTGGTGAGACTCACATTGCCGAAGCACAAAGAAGGAATGTTGAGGCAGAGGATGCTGAAGGCAGAAGATCACTGATGATGCGAAAAGTTCTCTTAGCACCAGAGAAGGAGGTGGAGAGTTCGTTCCAAAGGAACAGACTTTTCTGGACTGCTTGCAAGACCAAAGACTGGGCATGCAAAGTCATCGTGAACAGTGGTAGCACAAATAATCTCGTTTCTACAGAGATGGTAGAAAAGATGGAGATGGAGATGATTGAACATCCAAGCCCATACAGAGTTTCGTGGCTACAAAAGGGACATCAGGTAAATGTCACTAAACAATGTTTAGTTGAGTTTAAAATAGGAGGGTATAAAGATGAAATACTCTGTGATGTTATTCCCATGGATGTTTGTCATCTATTGCTGGGTAAACCGTGGCAATATGACATAATTGTGATTCATGATGGGAGGAAGAACACATACACCCTAGAGAAAAATGGGAGAACTCACATGTTGTTGTCGATTAAGGACAAGGAGGTGAAACCTGAAATAAGCAACATTGTACTTCTCATGAGTGGGAAAGAACTTCTTACAGAGGTTAAGAAGAAGGAGGAACCGCAATTCATTATGGTCAGGAAGCCTAATTTTTTTTTAACCAGTACAAGGGTAGACGATTTACCAGAAGAGGTAAAAAAACTGTTGGAAGAGTTTGCTGACATAGTAGTGGACGAACTACCTCATTCGTTGCCACCGATCAGAAGTGTAAGCCATCACATTGATCTCATACTTGGAGCTAGTTTTCCGAATAAAGCAACGTACAAATTAACGCCGCAGGAGAATGAAGAGGTCAAAAGACAGGTCCAAGATTTAATGGACAAAGGGTTGATTAGAGAAAGCTTGAGTCCATGTGTTGTTCTGATAGTGCTCAGTCCGAAGAAAGACGGAGGTTGGAGGATGTGTACTGACTCAAGGGAAATCAACAAGATAACAATCAGGTATAGATTCCCATTGCCAAGAATGGATGATTTGATGGATTGCTTAAGTGGGGCCAATTTTTTTTCAAAAATTGATTTGAAAAGTGGTTATCATCAAATTCGTATTAGGGAAGGAGATGAATGGAAGACAACATTCAAGACAAATGAAGGGTTATACAAATGGCTTGTTATGCCGTTTGGTCTAACAAACATGCCAAGTACCTTCATGAGGTTGATGAACGAAGTTCTGAAGGAATTCATCAAAAAATTTGTCATAGTATATCTTGATGACATACTGATTTTCAATAAAACAGAGGCAGAGCATCTGAAACATTTGGCTACAGTGATGCAGAGGCTACAGCAAGAGAAGTTGCTGATAAACATGAAGAAATCCTCATTCATGAAGACAGAGCTCATTTATTTGGGATTTGTTATTTCTGCAGATAAATTGAGGATGGATCCAGATAAGGTGGAGGTGATTAAGAATTGGCCATCACCGAAGAGTATATTTGAGGTGAGAAGTTTTCATGGATTGGCTAGTTTCTACCAGAAGTTCATTAGGAATTTCAGTGGAATTAGTGCACCGATGATGGACACAGTGAAGAAAATACACAAGTCTTTTCACTGGACAGAAGAGGCCGAGAAAAGTTTTAATTTACTAAAAAGGAAAATCACGGAACAACCAATTTTGGTGTTGCTGGATTTTAAAAAGACATTTCAGGTAAAATGTGATGCAAGTGGATTTGCAATAGGGGCAGTCTTGAGCCAAGAAGACATGCTGATAGCATACTTCAGCGAGAAGTTAAATGAAGTGAAAGTGAAATACTCCACGTATGACAAGGAGTTCTATGCTATTATTCAGGCATTGAAGAAATGGAGACACTACTTAATCTCGAAGGAGTTTGTCTTATATAGTGACAATCATGCTTTGCAATTTGTGACTCAACAGGAGAAGTTGAATCAAAGACATGTTAAATGGGTTGAATACATGCAGAACTTTACTTTTGTAACTAAGCATATTTCTAGAACTGCTAACAAAGTTGCTGATGCTTTGAGCAGGAAATGTTTGCTGTTGCAGGAGTTCAGAGTCAAAACACTGGGTTTTGATGACTTTAGGGACATGTACAGAGATGATCCAGATTTTAAGGAAGTGTATGAAGCATATGAGAATCCAATTCTCAGGGACAAAAGTCAATGGACAGAATACATGATCCAGAAAGGATTACTGTTTAAGGGTAATCAACTTTGTATTCCAAAATGCTCCATTAGGAAGAATCTGTTGAAGGAGAAACATAGTGGAGGATTGGCCGGGCATTTCGGTCATGACAAGACGTTCTCAAAGCTAAATGAGTCATATTATTGGCCAGGAATGAGAGTAGACGTCAAAATATTTGTGGACAGATGTAGAGTTTGTCAGCATTCAAAAGGAAAGAGGCAGAATGCAGGCTTATATCAACCGTTACCCATACCTGAGAGGATGTGGGATGCAGTAAGCATGGACTTCATATTGGGGCTACCGAGAACCCAAAGAGGGTTCGACTCGATCTTTGTAGTGGTGGATAGATTTTCTAAAATGGCACACTTTATACCATGTCAGAAAACCAGTGACACAACTCATATTGCGAATCTGTTTTTCAAAGAAGTTATTCGACTTCACGGCTTGCCAAGGAGCATAGTTTCGCATCGAGACACCAAGTTTGTGGGACATTTCTGGAGAACCTTATGGAAAAATATGGGAACAAACTTGTCGTTCAGTTCAGCTTATCATCCTCAGATGGATGGACAGACAGAAGCTGTGAATAGGAGCTTGGGAGACTTGTTGAGGAGTTTGGTGATTGAACATCACAATCAATGGGACAACATTCTGCCACAGGCGGAATTTGCTTACAACGACTCACTAAACAAAAGCACAGGGTGGAGTCCATTCTAGATTGTTTATGGGATGCAGCCAAGAGGAGTTTCAGAATTGAGAGATTCAGAACAGAATGCAACTAGGAGTGCTAGTGCAGAGGGTTTTGCAGAAGCGATGAAGGAACTTCATAGCCAAGTGAAGGACCGATTGAAAAACTCGAGCCAAGAGTATAAGCGCAGAGTAGATCAACACAAAAGACAACGTCAATTTGAAGTTGGTGATTTGATTCTAGCACATTTGAGAAAAGAAAGGTTCCCGAGAGGAACATACAATAAACTGAAAATGAAGAAAATTGGACCATGTAAGGTCTTGAAGAAATTTGGGGCAAATGCTTATGAGATTGAATTACCCGATGGGATCGGAATTTCTCTGATATTCAACATCTCAGATTTGTACCCATACAAAGCTGGAGCAGACAATGAACAACAAGAGGTTCCGTGGACAAAACAGATGCCAGTGGCAGAACAACCACAGATGGAAAGCATACTGGACAAAATAGTTAGCAAGAGGACCAGAAGAAGGGAATATTTTGAATACTTGGTCAAGTGGAAGGGACATCCAGTTGAAGATGCCAGTTGGGAAAATGAAGCTGAAATACAGAAGCAGGGACAGACCGTGCAAGAACTCATGGACAGGAGCCCATGAAAATTTTCAAGCGAGGGAGTATGATGCAGGAGCATCGCCAACAACAAGCGAGCAGGGGACAAACACCAACGCATTTTGGCACATGATGAATTGTTTGAAATGTTTTGAAGTTTGCTACGCCAAACATAAATGAAGAAGTTAAGAAAGGGCGTACTTCTTGATTGTAATCAGACCTTGAGCGTCCCGCTCTCGTCTGAAGGATTAAGAGGCATTTATGTTAGTAAATGTAAGTAGGTAGCTTTAAATTCATAGATTAGACAGTTTTAGGAGCCGGAGGGAAAACGAATATAGAAACCCTCACTTGTATCATTGTAACATTATTAGCAACATGATCAATCAAGAGAGCATAGAGAAGAAGAAGCAGGAAGTTGTGTAGAAGAACCCATGTATAGAAGTTCTGAGATTAATATATGAATATTTGATCCAGACTCATGGTGTTCAAATACTTTTTGTGTATGCATGATTGAATGTTATTCTCATGATTGTTTTACTCTTTCTGTTATACATTTGCTTTGATGTGTGAATGTATGATTTCATGTTGAATGTCTGAAATCTAAAGAGAGGGAGGGTAAAGAATGAGTTTCAATTGTTTCTCTATCTGAGCAAGAGTTTTCCTGCAAGGAGTGCAGTGAAATTGTCCGCAAAGTGTGCGTTGACAGAAGTCAGAGTTCACCTCTGAAAGCTCAGGAGGGATAACATTGTTCTCATTCTCACATAAATGCAAGTTAAGCATAGGAGCCGTGCAAGGAGTGCGCAGGCCGAGTGAAGTCTCTGAGTTACAACCTGAGGGAGTTGTTGAAGGACTACTGTCGTAGAGAGTGCACAGAGTCGAAGAATTCAATACTCGAAGGTATTGAAGGGTTGTCGCAAGGAGTGCGTGCAGGAGTCTTCTTGAAGACTTGAGTTGTAGAGAAAGATCACAAGAGATAGAGTCTTGAAAGTTGTCAAAGAGAAGCTCAAGAGGGCTAGTGCCTTGAAGTGTCGAAAGGAGGTGCAGCGACGTTGTTTTGTTGGCAGACAAGTTCATGAAATCATACTTGTTCATTTCACAGGAGTTGTTAGGGAGAAATTAGACTGTTGAAATTCTCCTTGGAGAATTCGCAAAGTTCCAAGAGCCGTCAGATCTTGTAGAAGAGTAAGGAGAGTTACGGTGAGTGTTTTTCTAAGTGCAAGCTCAGGAGAAATCGGGCCGTAGGATCTGAGCCAACAAGGGCCATTGGATTCACTCGCATAATCTCATTTCGTGGATTCACGAGTTGAAAGTTTAAAACCTTTGCATCAAGATTTGCGAGCGGTGAAGTCGCGAGAGAATCGCAGCCGTCCATCGGAGGAAGACAAGTGGAAGAGATCAAGGGATCTCACGAACTCAGAGGTTCGCAAGGTGAGAGCCCAAAGATTGGGTGCTCTAAGTCGCGAGTGGTGAAATCGCGAGGAGCTAGGACAGCCGTAGGATCCAGGTCAAGGGAGGACCGTTGGATCAGAGTCTCATCGTGCCTATCGCGCATTCGGGGGTTTCATGGGTTGGAGAACCGAAAGCTTAGCATCAGGATTCACGAAGTTGCGAAGTCTGAAACTCCAAAAAGGCAGGAAGTTCCATTGTGGGACCCACGTTGACGACATGTCGAAATTTCGGCATATCGACGGAAAGGAAGTTGAGACTTTTGTCCTGAAAGTCTCGAAGTTGCGAGTTGCGATAAGGAGTAGCGAGGAGTTTGGGATCTCGGCACTTTGGGTGTTGGGATACAAAGGAGGTAGCGCTTCGGGAAGCGAAGTCGCGAAGTGCCGAAGCTGGGCACGAGGGACACGTGGTAGAACCACAAGGTGGGTCCGTGCGATAGATAAGCGGACACGTGTTACCTAGTGAAGGGATTCAACACCCATTGACCTCTCGCGTCTCGGGGATTCGTGAGATAAAGGAACGAGAGTTCAACCCTTCGAATCACAAAGTTGCGAGTAGCGAGAACGCGAGGAGAAAAGTCAACATCACTTCTCGAGGTTTCGTGAAAGGAAGGTGCCAAGGTCGGATGCCACAACTTGCGAAGTGGTGAGTAGCGAGAGGAGCTAGCGTTAAGCTTAGACGGTGGTCACACGTGGACGACGCTGACAGAGGGGAGCTATACCCATTTTGTGATCTTGGGTATCGCAAGATTAGAAAGGAAGAGTCGGGAGTTTCGACTTGCAAACTCGCGAGATCGCGAGTTGCGACAAGTACCTTTTGGAATTGGGCCTTGGTCATAGCGCTGTGGTCGCACGAAAAGGCGGAGCTCGCGCCTAGTGTTGTTTTCACAGGGGAGCTTCCGAAAGGACCTATGGATCGATTGAATTGAGATTCCAGTAAGGAATCGAAAGAGCCGATTCGACTCAAAGGAGATAAAGAACGATCCTGTGAGCAGATCTCGGTCCGAGGGCCAATAGGTCTGCATCAATAATAGAAAATAAAGATAAATTAAAAAGTAAAAGTAAAAATATAAATAAAATATAAATAACAATATTTATTTCTTTTTCAAATAGGTTTATTTTCAATAAAAAGTAAACACATTTAAATTTAATGAAAACGAATATATGAGGGTGAGGGTGGCGGTGGGATGGGGAAGTTAATATGCAAAAAATATTAACTCCTCCACCCTTAGTGGGGATGGGGGGAGTTAATATGTGGGTCGGGGTAGGGTTGGGGATGGGAGGAGTTATTGTGTGGGTTGGGTGGGGTTGGGGCTAGGGGAAAAACATATTAACTCTGCGCGGGTGAGGGTGGCGGGAGTTAATATGTTTTGCATATTAACTCTCCCCTGCCCCACTTTCATATATGGAATGATGTCGATTTACCCTCCATTGGCCACATTCTAGTAAATTATTCTCGTATATAAGGGTGGGTGTGGGGGCTGGAGGAGTTAATATGCAAAACATATTAATCAACCCCACCCCCAACCTCATATAGTGGGGGTGGAGGGAGTTAATATGAAAAATATATTAACTCTATGGGAGTGGGGGAAGTTAATATGTTTTTCATATTAACTCTCCCCACTCCCACCCTCATATATCGAATGTGGAAAATTTACCCTCCATTAGCCACATTCTAGTAATTTACCCTCATATATGAGGGTGGGGGGAGTTAATATATTTTGCATATTAACTATATATTAACTATATGAGGGTGGGGGGAGTTTCATATTAACTCTCCCCTCCCTCATATATGAGGGTGGGGAGAGTTAATATGTTTTGCATATTAACTCCCCCCACCCCCACCTTTTGCATATTAACTCTCCCCACCCTCATATACATATTAACTCCCCCCACCCCCACATGTTTTGCATATTAAATCCTCCCACCTCCACCCTCATATACCATCCCTGGGGGTGGGGAGAGTTAATATGCTTTGCACTTCCCCCCACTCCCACCCTCACCCTCATATATTTTCATATTAACTCACCCCACCCCCATGGGAGAGTTAATATGTTTTTCATTCCCCCACCCTCATATATGAAGGTGGGGGTGGAGGAAGTTCCCCCCACCCCCATATTAACTCCCCTTGATGGTGGGGGTGGGGGGAGTTTTCCCCACCCCATGGGAGAGTTAATATGTTTTTCATTCCCCCACCCTCATATATGAGGTTGGGGGTGGGGGAATTCCCCCCCACCCCCATATTAACTCCCCATGATGGTGGGGGTGGGGGGAGTTCCCCCCACCCCATATTAACTATGTTCATCCCCACCCTCATATACCTTCATATATGAGGGTGAGGGTGGGGGTGGACCCCCATATTAACTCCCCATGGGGGTGGGGGGAGTTTTCCTCAGCCCCACCCTCACCCTCATATATATTTTTATATTAACTCCCCTCACCCTAACCCTCATATATGGGGGGGGGAGTTAATATGCAAAACATATTACCCCCACCCTTATATATGGGGGGAGTTAATATATATATGGGAGTGGGGAGAGTTAATATGCCAAACATATTAACTCCCCCCACTCCCACCCTCATATATTAGTTAATGTGCAAAACATATTAACTCCCCTCACCCCTACTCCCATATATGAGTTAATATGTTTTTCATATTACTCCCTACACCTGCACCCCCACCCCCATATATGAAAAACCTATTAACTCCACCCATCCTCACCCCTACCCTCATATATGCAAAATCTATTAACTCCCCTCACCCTCACTCCCACCCTTATATATGAGGGTGGGGATGGTGGGAGTTAACATGCACTTACATTTCAAACAGTTACAAAGAGAAATTTGTTCATCACCTTTGAAAACAAGCAAACATTTGAAAAACTCACCTTGACCACTCAACATTTTAGATTTTGTATGAGGTATGATGGTATGCATGTATTTTTAAATTTCAACATTTGAGTATTTGAATTAATGGCTCCATCCAAAGGGAAGTTTTGGGAATATTTGTTTACCCCTTTGAATTTTTCATACACTCCTAGATTTTCATATCATCTTCATCCTTTGATTTGGAGTCATCATGTTCCAAGCTTTGGGGACAACCCCATTGTATTTATATGCATCTTTCATTATTCATGAAGTTTAAAGTAATATGTCTATGAAAATGTTTTGATGGCATATTTTGTACTTTATTTGAATGGAAATAATGCATGGGAGTGGTATTGTGATTTCAACCCAAATAGATGAAGTGATTTTCATATCTTCTTAAGAAATTTCAGAAATATTAGATGTGTGGATAGGGTAATAAGAAACATGTAATATATTTATACAAGGCACATTGTTGGATTTATATTTGTGCTAAAGTAGAAGAGAAGTTTGTTGCTTTGATGATTATTCATGAGAATAATCCTTCATTGGAGGAATATTGAGGTAAAAAATGGGTCTCAAAACAAAAAATGCCAAAATCAACTATAAAATAACTAATAGGATTCAAGATAATGATGTCAACCATGTAACACATGCATTTTGATCCCTCGATTAATTTGGCATAAATTATTTTTAGTGATGATTTTATCTTAGCATGGAGATATTATTTCCATGCCATGGCATATGAACAATATAATGCATATTGTTTAATAAAGAAAACCAAACCAACTAACTAAAGGGTGGAGCACCAACATTGGCCATGATACATGAGAGGGGATGAGTAAGGGACCTAAGGGGGGAATTCAACCTGCTAGGGACTCCAAGCCACCTTGCTGAATTATTTTGGGGAATAATTAGCTATTTCCATTCTTCCTAAATTCAAAACCAAACAATTAATGGAGGGGGTTGGTAGTTGAATAGCCAACCACCTACAATGAATGAAGGTATGGAGAAACATTGGTTGAACAACTGAAAAATTATCAGCCAAGGGTACAATAAGTACCACCTCATCTACCATGATTGACCCATGAGTCCCTCTGACATAAGCAAGGGGAAGAATGGGAACCTTCTTGGGGGGAGATAGAAGAAGAGAACCCATGAAAGGAGGCAAATAGATAGCATGGGATATGGAAATACGGGAGAATTTATGAGCAAAGAAGGCACGAGTGTTCACACAGTGTGCAAAATTATGGAAGGAACCCATGAGCAAACCAAACAGAGAGAGGAGAGAAAGAGAGTCCTTGTAATAAGGAAGAGAACAATGAACCCGACCAAGGTTGAGAGGGTTGCGAGCTTGATGCTTACTGGGTAATGGAGATGACTTCCTTGTGATGAGGTAAAAATCCAGTTAGGAAGACATCTGAGGTTACCTTGTGGAGGCCCTAGGTGTGGTGGTAAAAAGGGGAGGCTTTTGCCAGTGGTTTTTGTTAGCGATAATTCTTGTCCTGGGCTCGAGAGCTCCCATACCTGCAGGTTGCGCGGGAAGTGCCCAAGCGCAGCACAAGAGATCCCTGTTTTTCCAGTAGCGAGTCAAATGAGCAGGTGAAATTACGATTGTCAACGGCCCGGATCCAGCCATAAAGCAAATCAGTAGTCATCGGGTTTTCGGTGTTGTCAAATTGCCTGGGATTTAGCACGAAGGGCAGCGCCCATAGTTCAAGAAAAATTTGGATCTTCCGATCCGATCGGGACAGGTGGCAGCCAGTCAACATATCGAAGATCGATGTTTCGGGAGACAAGGAGTTGTCAGTTCATTGCATTTGAAATTGTCGATAAGCGAAGTTCCGAAGCACCTTTCGAGCTGAGCCTGCGGTCTTAGCACCAGGTCACATCAAGCGAGCCTGTAAATGGGGCAGCCCTCTTTACAATAACGAATACTATCTGGGTCATTCGTCTAAAGGACACACGACACACATCCGTGTCACGTCGACATTCGGGAGTTCGAGGGGTAAGCGCTCCTCATCCCTTCATTTCTCGAAACCCCGAACCCCAAAATGCCGATAGCACCTAGAATTGGGCACGTGGTTTTGGCGCCTGGTCGTAAAGGAACAAGCCTGGAAGAGGGGCACTATTGTTTATCATTTTTCCACTCGGGTCCCTAAGCGCCAAAAATCAATCTCAGCCATTCATCTCGTGGGGAACACGTGGCAATTGTTAGGCCCTCTCGGCATTTCGCCCATCGTGATTTTGAAGGAGAAAGGTCCTGTTCCTTTCTCACCCGTGAACCCCGAAGCGCCGACAACACTCTGGTAGATAGGCGAAGGGTCACAGCCCATGGTCACTCTAGGGAGCGGAAGGGGCTGTACGGGGAATCCAAAGGTGCGGAATTAAGATTCAAGAGAGGGGGGACTGCATTCTTCAGACGTCGATTTGACGTGTTTTAATTCCCGGTAGCTGCCAGGAATGAATGCAGAAAAGAGAGGGTGGTTGAGGCCTCGCCTCAATCATTAATTGCAAGGTATGGAGGGTCTGGCAAGCGGTCTACTCAAGGGGGTCCTGTGTACCCATTTTTCTAGAGAAGCCATGCCCGAGTTCTCGACTAGCCGAAGGAAGTTTGCACACGCTAGCTCGACACTTAATGGCTCAGCTACTCCCCTTGCTGGAGCCATGCACAATTAAGATGGCGTATGTCATAGGCGCACGATCATCCAGTTTGCATGCATGGACTATCAGAAGACATGCAGACGCAATGTTATTAATGCAACATCTTGTTTTTGCTGTTGTTGTTTTTTGGAGTATATGTAGGCGTTTTCGCCATTTTTGTAAGGATCGATAGTAGAGAAGAGCTCCCCACTGTAAAGTTTTAACAGATATTCTAGTTTTTTGGTTATGCATCTGTATATGAGATATCTTGTTTTATGACAGACAGTTTTTCTTACTCCATCTAATTTTCATCTCATGCTAAGAGAGTTCGTGATTGACTGATTCGCGCGAATTTTTGCAGTTATGTTATGATAAAAGATTTATTGTTGCATTATTGCATTCTCTGGATTTGCGTTTGAATGTAAGATGATATTTGATTTGGACGTCTTCTTCCACAGCTTGTTACAGACCCGATGTTAATAACAAACCTCTGCTTTCCTCTTATATAAGTCTTCCGCCTGTTCACCCTTTACTACAGCTCACTATCTGAAGTTTATATAAGACCTCACTCACCTATGCATGCTTGGCCTAGTTTTGGAGTTGGAATGATATTGTGTTGAGTTGGCTTCCATTCGATCACCCCATTAAACAAATAGTGACATAAATTGATGGGTGTCGGACTCTGCTCCTGCTGCAATCCAGGGGTGACTTCCGACGCTAACATTTCTGGCGTCGTTGCCGGGGACGAAGTTGAAGATTTTCCCTGGGCATAATGACATTGAGCCTCTGATTCTGAAGGTGCATCAGACATCAGAGCCCTTCAAGATTTCTACTGTGCATCTGGCGACTCCGCTGTGGTGACTCCATTGTTTCCACTTCACTGTTTCAGCTGTGGCTACTGTTGGCACACCTGAAAGCTGACCTAGAGGAGCTTTCTCGAGAAGGTTTCAGCAGCTGCTTTCTCAGCCTGAGAAGCTTCCTGGGGTAAAAACAACGTTAGGATTTGGCCTTTGATGGTGAACAAGGACCAGACACATTCGAAGCTACGCATCTTTCACCTGGCGACTCCATGATTCAAGGATCGATTGGCGACTCCACTGGTTCGATATGGAGAAAATCCTTGCTCGTAGGTTTGCTCCTTTTAATTTTTCTGCTATTCCTGGTTTTCCTAATGTTGTCCCCTCTCTGGATGAATGGGGCGATTATTTGCCCATATTTGGAAAATGTGAAGAGGACAACCCTACTCAGTACCTCAGTGAGTTTCATGTACTCATGCGTCAGTGGGAGATACATCGTGAGGATGTATTACTTAAGATGTTCATGTTCTCGTTAGCAGGGGATGCACGTAAATGGTATCATTCTTTACCCCCTGCTAGCATTTCTTCACTCTTAGAGTTTCATGCAGCTTTCATCGCCTATTGTTAGGAGTTTTATCCCTCCGAGTTAATTTGCCATAACTGTGGTGAGGGATACCACAACTCTATACAAAATGAAGCTATTTTCGACATAGGCTGTGAGGATAATCTTGACGACCTGGATAAAAAATCATTCATTTCTCCTACCCATTCGTCTGCATCAGAGGAGTGTTATGGAAGTGATGAAGATCCCAGGGAGGAAGAAGACACCCTGAGTGAGCTGAGGGAACAGGTGAAGTATCTCTCTGTTCAATTAGAAAGGTTGAAATCTGAAGACTGTGCAGAGGATTTTCCAGCCTGGGAGGAAGAAGATGACCTGAGTGAACTAGTGGAGTAGGCGATATTCCCCACTCCCCAATGTGAAAAATTGGAATTTTAAGACAGTGAAGAGGATTTTCCAGTCTTCGAGGCAGATGATCTAAGTAGCTCTGTTGAAGAGATTATTGAATATTTCTTGGATGCGTTAGCATCTGCCCCCGATGAGCCTGTTGTCTCATATTTAAACAAAGAAGCCGTTGTGGAAGAGGATTGCTCTTTCTTCCTTCATGAGATTTCCCATGATGTATTTACATTTGGGATTGAAGAGAAGGATCAGGAGACCTTTCCTATTTCATAAGATGGGGGAGTGCACGGAAAAGAGGAGGAGGAACCAGAGGAACGGCTGAGCGCGCATTTCTTTTTCTATCCAGAGCCAGTCAACGAGTAGCCACCACCTAAAATCAACGAGCCTACTTCAGTTATTCACCCGCATGTGGTTATCAGAGACATTCGGATGCGTGTGAACAACTGTGTAACAGAAGAGGCTGTATGTCTCCAATTCCTTGGAAATGGCCACTCATTCGATGACCCTGTCAGCAAATACATGGAGTGGCATTTCCCCTATGCCTTGGAGCCGCCCTATTTCATCTCAACTCCAACCTGTAAGGAGGAGTTGATGAGTGTAACCGTTCTGTTGTCACGGCTACACCCTCTGCTGATGATCATTGACAGAAGGAAGGAGCTTCTATCTAGGAAGCTGTTTGAATGGTTATGGTGGAAGTTTTCTTTCGCCTAGCCCCATGTAAAAGTGTTTCATTAGTTTAGGATTGTATATAAATAAGGTCTTTGAGCATGTATCTTTATTTTGTTTATTTTACTTTTCGGCATATATTTCTCAGCAGGAGGTTTGAGCTTGACTCCATAGCCCAACAGCAAGGCACTAAAGCTGCGGAATGAGTTCTTAGAGCATCACAGGGACGACTCTATCCCCCATGGAGCCTAATGTTAGCGATAATTCTTGTCCTGGGCTCGAGAGCACCTAGACCTGCAGGTTGCATGGGAAGTGCCCAAGCGTAGCATGAGAGATCCCTGTGTTTCCAGTAGCGAGTCAAATGAGCGGGTGAAATTACGATTGTCAATGGCCTGTATCCAGCCATAAAGCAAATCAGCAATCATCGGGTTTTCAGTGTTGTCAAATTGCCCAGGATTTAGCACGAAGGGCAGCACCCATAGTTCAGGAAAAATTTGGATCGTCCGATCCGATCGGGACAAGTGGCAGCCAGTCAGCATATCGAAGATCGGTGTTTCGGGAGACAAGGAGCTGTCAGTTCATTGCATTTGAAATTGCCGATAAGCGAAGTTTCGAAGCACCTTTCGAGCTGAGCCCGTCGTCTTAGCACCAGGTCATGTCAAGCGAGCCTGTAAATGGGGCAACCCTCTTTACAATAACGAATACTATCTAGGTTGTTCGTCTGAAGGACACGCGGCACGCATCCGTGTCACGTCAGCATTCGGGAGTTCGAGGGGTAAGCGCTCCTCGTCCCTCATTTCTCGAAACCCCGAACCCCGAAATGTCGATAGCGCCCAGAATCGGGCCCGTGGTTTTGGCGCCTGGTCGTAAAGGAACAAGCCTGGAAGAGGGGCACTATTGTTTATCATTTTTCCACTCGGGTCCCTAAGCACCAAAAAACAATCTTAGTCGTTCATCTCGTGGGGAATGCGTGGCAACCGTTAGGCCCTCCCGACATTTCACCCATCGTGATTTTGAAGGAGAAAGGTCTTGTTCCTTTCTCACCCGCGAACCCCGAAGTGCCGACAGCACTCTGGTAGATAGGCGAAGGGTCACAACCCATGGTCACTCTAGGGAGAGGAAGGGGTTGTACGGGAAATCCAAAGGCGCCGAATTAAGATTCAAGAGAGGGGGGATTGCAGTCTTCAGACGCCGATTCGACGTGTTTTAATTCTCGGTAGCTGCCAAGAATGAATGCAGAAAAGAGAGGGTGGTTGAGGCCTCACCTCAATCATTAATTGCAAGGTATGGAGGGTCTGGCAAGCGGTCTACTCAAGGGGGTCCTGTGTACCCATTTTTCCAGAGAAGCCATGCCCGAGTTCTCGACTAGCCAAAGGAAGTCTGCACACGCTAGCTCGACACTTAATGGCTCAGCTACTCCCCTTGCTGGAGCCACGCGCAGTTAAGATGGCATATGTCATAGGCGCACGATCGTCCAGTCTGCATGCGCAGACTGTCAGAAGACATGTAGACGCAATGTTATTAATGGAGCATCTTGTTTTTGCTGCTGTTGTTTTTTGGAGTATAGGTAGGCGTTTTCGCCATTTCTGTAAGGATCGATGGTAGAGCAGAGCTCCCCACTGTAAAGTTTTAACATATATTCTAGTTTGCTGGTTATGCATCTGTATATGAGATATCTTGTTTCATGACAGAGAGTTTTTCTTACTCCATCTAATTTTTGTCTCATGCTAAGAGAGTTCGTGATTCACTGATTCGCGCGAATTTTTGCAGTTATGTTATGATAAAAGATTTATTGTTGCATTATTGCATTCTTTGGCTTTGCGTTTGAATGTAAGATAATATTGCGTTTGGACGTATTCTTCCATATCCTGTTACAGACCTGATGTTAATAATAGACCTCTTCTTTCCTCTTATATAATTCTTCCACCTGTTCACCCTTTACTACAACTCACTGTCTGAAGTTTATATAAGACCTCACTCGCCTATGCATGTCTGGCCTAGTTTTGGAGTTGGAATGATATTGTGTTGAGTTGGCTTCCATTTGGTCACCCCATTAAACAAATCGTGACATAAACTGATGGGCACCGGGCTCTGCTCCTGCTGCAATCCAGAGGTGACTTCCGACGCTAACAGTTTTTATGGAGGAGAGTGGCCTTCACACCTTCAATTGCTCTGAGAGATTGAATATTCCCTGGTGGTGTCATGGCTTGGCACATGGTGGCCTACTGTAAAGGATGATAGTGAAACAATGCCTATGGTTGGGTGGAAAATCGTTCACCCTCAATCAATTAGTCCGGATGGCATTTTATGAACAAATGAGTGTCCATTTATGCTATGTGTATACAATTGTTTTGAGCAAATTATGCTTGAATCACATTCCTGAGTCTATATGGATTTATGAGTATTATGGATGAATGCATGTGTTTGTAAATTTCCTATATGATGGTTAATTCCATATTAGTTATTTTTCTTTTGAATACATGCATAAGTAACCTGGAATCTATGGCTTAAAAACTCTGTGAATCAACATGAATTATCTGTGTGTAGAAGTGGGAAAATTGGCATGTCATAGGACAATATTTAATGCATGTATGAATGCAGGGGAATCTAGTTGTCTGAGATCCCTATTTCCTCTCATAATATTATGATGGAAGGTCATGGTGGAACCCTAAGATCCAGATTGTTTGGCAAGTTGCAGAGTCAACAGAGACAAGTAGAGTCCTGTACAGGCTAAGGAGCAGAAAGGTCGGATCAGGATAAGTCTGGGCGCATGAACAGTGGATCAACACCACGACTAAGGAACCCTAATATATGGGATGTTGGGAATATGTGATTTCTAAAAAGAGGGACTTATTTAAAATTCTAGATCTTAGATATGGAACCCCAAATATGGATAGAGAACATCTAGAGATTTTACAAATGGACTTAATTAAAAAGTCTAGATCCTAGATGTTGGACCCAACAGATGGTAGTGAGCCATAGAGGAACCCTGACAGTTTGGAACCTTGTAGTGAGAAATTGTGCCACATCAACATGTCACGTCGACACATCACGTCAATAAGGTGACAGGTCAGTAATGCCATAGTGGCAGGTTATGGGGTGGATATTGGATGGTGGAACCAGAAGAGGGAGTTGTGACCACCTAAAAATTTGGAAATCCAAAGATTATAAAAAATGGGATTTTTGGTAGAAATTCAGATTCGGAATGCCACATTGGCAACATCGCATCATGCCAAGCCAATGTATACGTGTCTTTCCACATCCACAAAAGTGGTCACATCAATAATTGTAGGATCGCTGATTACACGGATCGGATCTCAAGGAATATGGTCGGTTAGAATATTTCCTTAGTAAGGCATCGGATGGCAGAACCAAAACCATCTAGAAGTCCGAAAATCCAGAAAAATCTATAAATCAACTTTTCTAATAAGCCATATTCTGGATGGTGGAATAGTGCTGTGGACCTTAAGACTATTCAAATATCCAGAAATATGAGATTTCTTGAAATGGAATTTTTGGAAAATACTGAATGTTGGATGTAGAACCACAACGTGCAGTAGAACCATAAACCTCGAAGCAGTTAGGGTAGATGTCAGGCAGGTGGACAAGTCACCCCAACATGGGAGCCATGTATGCAAAATTCCCAGATAACGTGAGGAGTTGAATCTGACGTGGGAGTGTCAGGTGGAAGGCGACACGTGGAGAGGATAAGCATGTTGATTATGTGCCTCTTGGATAACCATGCTTAGTAGGTACATGTGGATAAATTTATGATGGTGATTTGTAACTATGTTTGTCCATGTTTGATTCAAAAGAATTCCAGTTTTTGGAGCATATTAGTGATAATGAAAGTGTTAGAAATTTCTATCCATCTTCTTCTTTAATTTTTGTGAAAGTGATATGATTTTAAAGTTGGAAATCATGTTTTTGGTGTTGGAAATTGTATGGAATAGAGAGATATTGAATGCAGATTTTACAACAATAATTTCCATCTAGAAAATAGTGTACATAACTCTATTTCGAGATATGAAATTTCATCTTATACTTCATTATCTTGCTTGGTATAATATACTTTATTATTGGAATAGTCTACATTTTCTTTACTTGAGGGGGTGATTGATGTTTTCTATGTAGATTTGTTTTTGGAGGAGGCACATAGTTGATATTTTGAAGATTGATGATGGATTTCCATGTACCTTTTTTAGACCATATTTTAGCCTTCTTCAACATTGGATTGAGTTAGCATGCACTGGAACATGCTATATTTTTTAAAAATTTTGTATTGGTTGGCATACATGTAATGTGATTTCATTTTGCAACCACATTGTAATAGACATTCCAACATATTTATGCCTTATTTTTTTTATGTAACATTGTTTTGGATTATTACCAAACACAAGGGCAGGGTCCACGACATTGAGACGATGCTTGGATAGTTTCATTGGCTATTCGATTTCACTTAGTTTGTTTCATCCTAGGTTAAAATAGAGTAGGATGAATAAGCTCAACACATGTGAGCATTAGTTTACTTTTATGTATATTTTAGCATTATTGTAGCCAAACTTTGAACTCTTGTTGTTATATATATATATATATATATA
>ML777935.1:925145-967168 GCA_009831015.1 Picea engelmannii | reverse complement strand
AGAGAGAGAGAGAGAGAGAGAGAGAGAGAGAGAGAGAGAGAGAGAGAGGTGTTTGTGTATGTTGATTTGTACCCATCCTGCCACATGGTCTTGCCTCTTCTTTCTTCTTAAAAGGTTCGACCAAATATTTCTAAGTTTCCTATGCACTCACAAGAAGAGTGCATGTCCCCATGTTGGAGCCTATTATTACACCTCATATTGTATGAGGTTCCACATTGTAATTTTCATCACATTTGTGGAGATTTGTTGTTGGTTCCTTGGAGCTTTGGACTAACTTGAAGGGATTCATCTTCATATGAACCCCTTTTCTTCATGGCCTTGGATCATTTGATGGAGATATTAATTTTTGAGGAGTCTCACTACTCCTTGGCTAGATGATTGTGCTTGATGCTTGGTGGTTTTCTAACATGTGCTTGCCTTGTTGATCACCCCTTGTTGCACCTTTGATGGATATGGAGCATACTATTTCATTATGGTGGCTTGGTATATATGCTTATCTTAGATATTGACGATGGTTCTATCCCCCCAAGGGGTTGGACATCGATGTTAGGAGCTATATGTTTCATGATGTTGTTGAAGTTTCCTAGTGACTTGTTGTGTTAATGTATCATGTTGGTGTCACTAGGATGGGGTGTTCTACATGATTCTCATGTGTTGGATATGTAATGGGGAACACACTTGGTGATTGGATGGGGTTATAATTTCTTTATGTCCCCTTATCTTATGATGTTTCTATGGTAGGATGATTCATGTTACATTTGTGAGATTTTCCTCGATGATTTGATTGTATGGCATATCATTTGCTAGAAAACACCTAAGGGGGAATGTCTTTCATGATGTTAGTACCCTTATTGATATGTTATTTCCCAAGTTTGAGTTAGAAAGGGGGATCGTACTACATATGATTTAATGGTGATCTAACCTTTTACTGAGGTTGGATAATGAATTTTGATGTAATAATCCATTAACCTTAGGTTGGGATTTATGTGTTGTTTTTATCATGGTAGGTTTTTCTAGGGAGACCATATTTTATTTACATGGTACACCACTTTATCAAGATGCGCCGTTCATTGGAACACATGTTCATGGTGATTTAATTAGTTGGTGACTATTTGGAGGGAGATTATGGTTTTATTTCAACATTAACCATTGTGCACACATGTTTAGGTTGATTTAACTATTCAATGGTTAAATTACTTTGATTTATCTAGATTAAAGTTAATAGTTAGGGCACTCTAATTTATTGACTTCCTTTTCACACTTGAAGGTGTTAGATGGAGTTGGTTGAAGATTTATAGTGGTGCATTGTAATGTTCCCAAGCCAAGAGGCCAAGAACATTACGTTTTTGCATGAATTTTAAACCTTTTACTGGTTGTGGCATTTCGTCAAACACTTTGCTTAGTATGGTTCTTTAGGTTGTGCTACGGTTATACTGATGATTTTAATGTGTTTTTGCAGCAATAATCAATCATAAATATAGCAATGGACATACCTCAACCAACTGCATGATGAAAAACACAAGTGATAACTCAAAATACCTCAGATCTGATATTACTCATCAAGAAGAAGACCCTGATACAATGGATCTGTAGATTTGGTACAACATAGCTAAGATCTAATAGAAAATAGAGATAAATCCCAAAAAAGAATAAGAAGAGAAGCTACAAGCCTCCAAAGGCCCTTCTGACTGCAATAGATGAACAACACGCTGAGGTCCCTGCCTCCTGAAGTGTCAAACCCCAAGACTAGCTAAGTCACACCCTGCTGGAAGAATGAATACCCTCAATAATTCAGCCATATTGCCAAAGACCTTCAAATACTCCAAAGAATATGTAAAAATGTAGATCGGGTCAGTACAAAACCCTGGATGAAGTCTTAGGATGAATAGTGAAGTTCTAACCCACTCAATGCACAAACCCCCAATCTAGCTTGTGCCCTCCTGGATGAATGAAGACCAATAATTCAACCTCTCTCCTAGAG
This sequence comes from Picea engelmannii, assembly GCA_009831015.1. Lineage (NCBI taxonomy): Eukaryota > Viridiplantae > Streptophyta > Pinopsida > Pinales > Pinaceae > Picea > Picea engelmannii. The sequence continues at coordinate 965,187 of ML777935.1, read as the reverse complement.
GCCTCCAAATGCTCCAAAAAACCACTGAAATGATAGATCAGGGCACGGTTACCTCACTAGTGAAGTCCCAAATGAAATAGTGAATATTTGAGCTATCAAATGGGTGAAAACACTTTTTGAAGTGCGCCCATCTCCTCCAATTAGTCCAATGCTCTAGTAAATTAGATGGCACATAAAACTCCTCTGGAATGAACTAGAATAGATGACCAAGACTCTGCAATGAAAACCTAGGTACTAGAATCTCCATAATCCCTTCCGATATCTTGGATCGAACTTCCCTCAATGAAGAGTGCCNCCCCCCCCCCCCCCCTTGCTAGAAAGCCTGAATGGTGCGCCCTCTCTCTTCCTGTACCTATGGCTGGTGTAGAACTCTCCTACAACTGAGTAGATCTGAAGTATAATGGTGTGGGTGGAGTATTGCATCCCCGAGACCAAGCTTGGAACAAGATAGGTGGAATATTTCACCATTGAATTGTCCTCTAGGGTTTGTTAAGTCAAAACCCTCAAAACCCCCAAGGCATGGGCTCACTAGCTAGAAGCCAGATATCAAAACTGATAATCAACATGAATGCTAGAATAGAGGCCCTTGCCTCTCTTTTATCCTTCCTTCTCACCTTGTCCCTCCAAAGTGACTTTTTCTTTATTAATTATTAATTAATTAATTAACTCTTTTACCTCTGAAAAGCACCTTATCTCTCCTTGTGGCTTCCCTGGTTACTAAAAGTCACTTTTCATCATTCTTCTTGTAGTGTGGTTCCTCCCGATTCCAATGAGCTATTACACAAAGAGTTTACTCCAAGTATTATGCCCAATATGACCTCCTTAGTGCATTTAATTAACTTATAGCCCAAAATAACTCAAAATAATTGAAATCGTCGGAATGCAATGAAACTAAAGCCAAGTTGTGCGAAATGGATCATAATGATGAAATAAGATGAATGATGCAAGACAGACCCCAAAATACCCCTCAATAGCTCCTGTAATACCCTGATGTCCCAAAGTGGGGACATTACAGTCCTCCCTGCTAGAATATTGCTTGTCCTCAAGCAATAACTAAACCCATACAAATATAATATCGGGGTCCCATTTCCACCCGTGGGACACACAATAGGTCCCATCCAGAGATGAACTATCATACACTCCACCCCCTGGGTCCCATATCATGATGTGAACTGCAATATCCTGTGAAGCATAATCCTGAAATATATCAACACTGTGAATCTCCTGCACATGACACATAGCTTTATCCTGTAATGAGTCCATCCTCCAAGTCCATACCAAGATCAACATGACCTCCATCATTTGCACATGTTGATGGCAGAGTGAGGCACTGCAAGACCTCTGTGAGACACCCTCAAGTGATGTGCTCTCCTCAACATTGAAGCTTACTGGAAAGTCAAAAAATATTTCTCATGCAAGGGTCCACTCACCCATGTCAGTCATTGAAATTCTCAACCCTACAATCCTCGGGTCCCATGCTAGTCTCTGTTGAAGATCACCATGTTGACGCTGCACTACTCTAACCATGCATGTCTGCTCCCTGTATATATACTAGATCCCCCACTCCTGGATCCTTAGGCTGGAATACCTGTGGAAACTGGACCAACTGTCCATAAGCTGCATCCGTAAGAGAACCTTTGTGGAAATAGTATCTATCCAACCATCTACATGCTCGATCATGAGGGTCAAAAGGGATAAACTATCTCGCTCCATAGGACAAGTCCCTGCATGCGCACTCAAAACCATCCCACAGTAAAATATGTGGCTCTCTGGCGCAAACTGGGTCATCATAAGGTGAAACAACCTACCAAAAAAGTGGACTCTCGGATCCCATGGAAAACTTGGAAGTTTATCACTTCCAATCCTTGCGAACTGCCCATGTGTTAGACTGATCACTGTCAGAAGCCCTCCGTGCTCACCCTCATGAGTATATGTATTTGTGTTTCCCTTTGAGTTGTTTGTTATCACCTAGCTTGTGATCCTCATCATCACACACAAAGTCTCAACTGTCTACCTATCAAGGTCCACCTCTTTCCCTCTGCATGTCGTAAAATAACTCATGTTAGGTGGTCTCGACCTAACCACTCTCCATTTCCTCTGCCACTATCTTTCTCTCCTCATGTTGATGTCTATGATAAAAGTGTCGGGAAAGGCTAATAGAAACATATATAGTCGACTGTAGGATTGGAAGATATCACATGCTTTGGTCAATCCCAAGGATTATGTTATCACATATGTTTGTATGGAGGGGGTTTTTCTTTATAAAATAGCCCCATGGCAAAAAAATGACAAATAAGGGGCCAAAAAAACCCACTTTTATCGGTTATCCTAAGATTTGTGCCCAGGCACATTGTGCTAAGGGGCGTGTAGATCTGGGTGGCTGAGATATGCGTGCTCAGATCTACGGTGCTGGATACCTTTAATGAGAGGGAAGGGGGGTCCGAGTTGGTGGTTTTTTAGCGCCGCCCCCCCACTTTCGTGGTGCTTCCTCGTTAAATCGGATGCCCCCCCCCTCGCGCTCAAAACCTCTTACAACCTCCCCCCCCTCTGAGTAGACCACTTACCGCCCTCGTTTCCTGCCAACACCTGTCCTCCACTCACTCATCTCTCCACCCATCACATCCCCTCTTTCCTGTGCCTCTTATCACTACCTTCCATGTGTATCCCACTCCCACCTCATGTCACATCCCCTCTCTACCTCCCCCCACTCACTTCGTGACACATGTCTCCTGTGTCGCTTCCACCTGTGTAGTTGTTGTCCCCCTGCACCTATCACTGCAGCCTCCCCTCTGCCTCCACGTCACCTTCTTGTGCCACATCACCTCTGTGCCTTTACATCTCAGCGCCAGCGTCCTGTCATCCACGTTTTCCCAATCATCGTTTCGTCGATGCGTTTTTCCACATGACCGCCCATCGCCTAGTCGAGTCCTTGTCAGCTCCACCTTCGTCCACCTGCCTTTCCTCCCTGTAAGCATCCAACAAAGAACATACGACAAACAAAAGGCCACCATGACTTCCAAGCATAGGCATTGACTCTGCCCACTCAGATCCTGATGAAATAGTTAATGAAAGCAAGGAAGGTGGGTGAGACATCGTCTCGTTCCATAAATAGAAGGCCAGAGAGGGACAAATTGCGGAAGAAGAATGTCAATCCAGTCTGATAGAGATTGCGTCTGACAGAAGACTACATGGGCAGTCTGACCAAAGTTTGCATGCGCAGCCTGATAGAGAATATCATCAACGCAAAGATTTGAAAGCATGATAGGATCGCCTTAGGCAGTCAGAGTGAGTTCAGAGTATATGTAGGCATTTTTTCCATTTTGTTTAGTGTCAATGGTAGATCTAAGCTCTCGATTGTAAAGTTTTAATGAGGCCTTTGATTCTCTGGTTATATGTTGCTATTTGAGACTTCTTGTTTAATGACAATCAGCTTTATTTTCATCTCTATTGGTTCTGATACTGAAAGAATCGGGCATGGAGGATCCATTCAAGTGTTGTAACTGTATTGTGATGTATGTTTGATTGCAGTGTTGTTATAACGTTTTTAGTTTCCTGAAGCTTTGGATCTAAGAGGATCTTGCATTCGAAGATTTTACTCCTTAGGCTACTAGAAGACAGGGCGTCCATAGCAGACCTTTACATTTTCTCCTCAAGTTCTTCTGCCTTCTCTCCCTTACTTCAGCCTACAGTTTGAAGTTAGATCAAGACCTCATTTGCCTATGCATACCAGCCCAATTTTATGAGTTAAAGCGATATCACCCTGAGTTTGCATCCATTAGACCCCCGTTTAAATTATTCGTTGTGACATAAAAAAACTGATGGGTACTGGTCTTACCTCTATCGCAATCCAGAGGTGACTTCTAGTGCTAACATTTCTGGCATCGCTGCCGGGGATGAATTGAATATTTTCCCGAATGACAAGCTTACTGATTCCTAAGGTGCATCAGAACTCAGTGCATTGAAGATTGCAAATGTGCACCTGGTGACTCCATTGTTATGACTGTTTCAGTTGTGGCTTCCAGAGGAAGACACATGAGGTCTACCCCACAATTGCCTCTAGCAACACCTAAATATGACCCAGAGAAAATTGCCAGAAGATGAAAGACCCCTTAGGAAGGTACTTCAGCTGTTGAACCAGGTATTGATGATTTTCACCATCCTCATTTAGAAATTCCCATATTTTCTTCTTCTTTTCCTGTTATACCATCTGCTGGAGTTTCCCGAAGCTTAAAGTTTGGGAGTGTTCCTGCTGATTTCTCCTCTCCTGGTCTGGGATTGGAAAGAGATTTCCTTGTCACTCCTATCTCCTCTGAAGTTGTACCATGGTTTAGACCCAGGACCTCAGAATATTTTCTCACTCTGGGTTTTACCACTCCTCCCCCTGTTAGAGTTGTTGCTTTTACAGAGAGGGAAACCTTTGTTCCCTCAAGCCCTATAGTTTTTTCCCCAAATCCTCTATTGTTTCCCTTTCCTCCCACAGGCTTAGTTCCACTCTCCCTAGTCTGAAATCCATCTCCTCCTGATTCCCCTCCAGTTATCACCCCTATGATAGGTTCTAATCCTCCTAGGAACAAAATGGATGCCATAGTGGCTGCGAGATATGCCCCTATGGTTTTACCTCAGCCAATGAATGATGTCCCTGTTGGAAACTACCTGAAATACATGCCCAAATTCACAGGAGAAGAAGACATAACTGCTAAAGAACACCTTGTTGCCTTCTACAGTTATGAAAACAATCTAAATATTGAAAATGAGGATGTGTGGATGAGAGTTTTTGTCCAGAGCCTTGATGGTGAGGCTAGGAAATGGTTTAGGGGATTGACCCCTGGATCCATTGTTGGGATTGAGGCTTTAGATGATGTCTTCTTGAGACAATGGGGGGATAAAAAACACTTTATGTATTATATCACAGAGTTTGGGTCCCTAAAAAGAAAAGAGGGAGAGTTTGTCTCTGACTTCTCCAAAAGATTCAACAAAATATACAATAAGATCCCTGCTGAGATAAAGCCTACATAAGCCTCTGCTAAAATTACTTATGCTAGTGCTTTCGACTCTGATTTATGTCTCCTGTTAAGAGAGAGAAGAGCTACCTCCTTGGCTCATATGCAGGATGTCTCCCTGGAAGTAGAGTCCAATGTGTTGGCGGTTGACAGACTTAGGAATAAAACTGATAGAGACAGAGGAAGGGGGAGATCTGAAGCTTCAACCTCTGGTTCCTCAACATCCCATCCTAAAGTAGATGAATTGACCAAGATGGCAAAATATCTTTCTGCAGAGATGGAGAAGATGAAATTTGAAGGAAAGCAGAGTTATAAGAGTGCCCAAAATATTGAAATTAGAGGCATCTTCAGAAGACCAAACAATACCCCTTAGATGCTTCCAAGAGATCCCAGAAACAAAGATAGGGATGATCAGAAAATCCAAACCCCTCTCCAAAATAATCTTGTTGCTAATGTAGAAGGAGAGGAGGAAGAGCTTGACCCTGAAATCCATTGTCTTGGAGACACATCTCCTTTTCCCCATTTAACTCAATCCGCATACGCAGAGTCCCTCATGGATAGCCAAATAAACAAGCTGAGTAAAGAGGAGAAGACCAATAGTAGTCCCAATAAATATAATCTCAGGTCTAAGAATAAAGAAGGAAGTTCAACGTCCCTGATCATCCTTCCAAAGAAGAGACACCTACCAAAGACGCAGCTAGCATCAACAAGGAAAAGAAAACACAAAAACCCTCACCAATAGCCAAAGGTCCTGTCCTAGAAATGATAGAAATTATGAAACCCCCCTCCTATTTTAGCTTTGAGTATGAGATTCAAAAGATTAGGATCCTTGTACCCCTTTTAGAGCTAGTCAAGCACGAATATTTCAAAAGATCCATCTCTAAACTGTTACATTCTGAGCCTGCATCTCACTCCTCAGACTTCGTAAATCTTCAGGATGAAAATCCAACAATCATCCTAGGTCCCTTGATAGAAGATAGAGATGATTCATCCCCTCCCTTCTATACATCTCTGAACATACATGACAAGGTGCTGCATAATTGTTTGATGGACTCAGGAGATTCTCATAATCTCATGCCCAAATATATCATGGATGAACTTGGATTAGAAATCACAAAGAATTACCATGATTTGTATTCTTTCGATTCTAGGAAGGTGTAATGTTTTGGCCTCATCAAAGATCTGGTCGTGATCTTGTTTCAGTTGCCCATGAAAAGTGTGGTCATGGATATCGTGGTGGCTGATGTTTCCCCCAAGTTTGGCATGTTGTTTTCAAGATCTTGGATAAAGAGACTTGGGAGAACTTTGCAGATGGACCTAACATATGCTACCATTCCCATGTTTGGGGGGGAGCATAGAAGACTGTACAAAGAAGCTCATTTGGCATATATCATTAGTGATGAAACATACCCCACCAATTATCTTATTTTTTCACTTGATACTGATTTGGGATCCATCTTATTGCAGCTCATTGATGCCCCTGAGCCCCCTCTTGAAATCAGAAAGCAGTCCCTTACTCTCTGTGAAGATTCTCCTTCAATTACCTATGTTTTGAAAATGTTCTTTGATGGAGCTTCTTCTAGGGAAGGTGTTGGTGTTGGAGTGGTCCTTGTTTCACCTATTCAAGAGATCATATCCTTGTCCTACAAGTTAGAATTTGAAACTACCAACAATGTGGCAGAGTATGAAGCTCTTGTTTTGGGTTTGAGGGCTGTAAAAGACATGGGAATTGAAGAGATATCAGTGTTTGGGGATGTCAAGTTAAGTTTCCATCAGATCAGAAATATTTATCAGGCCAAGCACCCTCGACTTAGAAGTTATAGAAATGAAGTCTGGGATCTAATTGACAGTTTGTTCTTGGCTTTCAACATTTCATTTGTTCCAAGAGAAGAGAATTCCATGGCCGATTCTTTGGTTGTCTCAGCAAGTAATTTTAGATTTCCCTTGCCACCTAAGCTCAAGTATGATGTAGAGGTGAAATATAGACCCTCTATACCTAACAATGTTAAACATTGTAAAGTGTTTAAGGATGATCTTGAGATCAGAAGATTCTTGGAGACTGTTGAGGAATTTTCTGCATTGCACATTGATCAATATCTTGATTCTGAAATAAATCCTCATGCTGATGTTTTTATGAACAAAATTGTTAATCATCATATTGTTCGGTTGCCCAACAATCATATCCCAAAGGGACTAGTCCCTTTGGAAAGACCATTTGATAGAAATGATGTGGCAATAAAGGGTAAAATTTCAAATGAGGATGCTGATGTAGCTGAGTGCAATATTGGTATGGAGGAGGATCCAACATTTGTCAAGTTGTCAAGTAGCTTGTTAAGGGATCAACGGATCGAGTACACTGAGCTATTAAGATAATTCACTGATGTGTTTTCCTGGAACTATGAAGACCTTATTACATACGACACAAGTGTCATTGAGCATAGGATCCCATTAAAAGAGGATGCCAAAACATTTAGACAGAAATTAAGACAAATAAATCCTATGTTGCTGCCTATTATGGAGAGGGAGGTAAAGAAGTTGTTGGACGCCCAAAAAATTGTCCCCTTGAGATATTCTAAATGGGTGGCCAACCTGGTCCCAGTAAGGAAGAAGAATGGAGAAATCAGGCTCTGTGTTGACTTTAGGAACCTGATCATAAGCTCTAAGAAGGACAATTACCCTTTTCCAAAGATGGAACACATATTGTAGAGGGTGACAGGTGCATCCAAGATTTCCGTGATTGATGGATTTTCTGGCTACAATCATATCTATGTCCTGCCTAAAGACAGAGAGAAGACAACCTTCACCACTCCTTGGGGCACTTTCATGTATGCCAGAATGCCCTTTGGATTGATGAACGCAAGAGAATCCTTTCAACGAGCTATGGACATCGCCTTCATTGGAGAAAGGGATAAATTTGTAGTCATCTACCTGGATGACATTACAATTGTCTCTAGGTCTGATAAAGAACGCTGTCAGCATCTTAGAAAGGTATTCTTGAAATGAAAAAGTTTCAATCTCTCCCTTAATCCCAAAAAGTCATTGGTTTCCATGAGAGAGGGAAAATTGTTGGGGCACATAGTATCAGCTGAAAGGGCCAAGATTGATCCAAGTAAGGTGGAAGCTATCCAAACCTTGCCACTTCCTAGATCTAGGAAGGAGGTTCAGTCCTTCCTGGGAAAAATTAATTTTCTGAGAAGGTTTGTTTCAAATTTTCTTGAATTGGTAAAGCATATCACAACCATGCTCAGGAAGGGAAATGAAGTAAAATGGACAGCTGAGTCCATAGAATCCTTCAACCTAATCAAGAAGGCTTTAACTAAGGCACCTATGCTAATCAATCTTGATTATTCCAAGGATTTCCTGATTTTTTCCTTCGCCTCTTTTGACACAGTGGCAGTTGTTTTATTGCAGAAGAATGTTGAAGGGCTGGAGCAACCTATTTCCTTTTTCAACAAAGCACTGAGGGATGCTGAGACCAGATATGACATCATGGATAAACAAGCATATGCCTTGGTGAAAGCTCTCAAAGCTTTTAGAGTCTATGTTCTACATTCAAATATCATTGCATATGTCCCTTCAACTTCGATGAAGGATGTTCTTATCCAGCCTGACATAGATGGAAAAAGGAGCAAGTGGATTGCCAAAATCCTGGAATTTGATCTGTATATAAAGCCCACCAAGCTAGTTAAATGTTAGGGTTTAGCCAAGTTGCTGGTTGAGCCTAATTGCAAAGCTTTGGGGGTTAACTTCGTCAACACTTGCTCACAAAATCAGCAAGCTGAGTTGTTTGATAAAATTTCTCAGGACAACCCTCCATTGGCAGAATGTGCTTGGTACAAAGACATTATATTTTTTCTGCAAGAGTTAAGGCCCCCTGATGGAATGGGGAAGAGAAAGGCTAGAGCATTAAAACTCAAAGAAATTAGATATTTCCGTATTGACCAGTTCTTGTATTGGAAAGACCATCTAGGAGTACTCCTGAGATGTTTAGATCCACAAGAGGCCCAAGAGATTATGTTTGATTTTCATGATAGCCTATGTGGGGGACATTACTTCTGGAGAACCACAGCCTATAAAATTCTCAGGGCTAGGTACTTTTGGCCTAGCCTATTCACTGATGTTTGTGCAAAGATCAGGGCTTGTATTAAGTGTCAAAATTTCTCTGGGAAGCAACAACTCAAGTCTTTTCCATTGAAGTTTGTGGTAGCTTCAGGACCTTTTCAACAGTGGGGGCTAGACTTCATTGGGGAAATTCATCCTGCTTCAAGCAATCAACATAGGTGGATCTTGACTGCAACATATTACTTCACCAAATGGATAGAATCTATCCCCACAAGGAGTGCTTCTCACAAAGTAATCATTGGTTTTCTTGAAGATATTATAGCCAGGTTTGGTTGCTTGAATAGGATCGTCACTGATAATGCCGCATCTTTCAAGGTTGAACCATTGATCAAATTCTGTGAGCAGTTTGGAATTTGATTGATCCACTCCACCCCCTACTATCCCCAAGGCAACAGACTAGTAGAGTCCTCTAACAAGAGCCTTATAAAGATTATCAAAACACTGCTAGAGGACAACAAGAAAGCATGGGATTCAAAGCTCAAATTTTCTCTGTGGGCTGACAAAGTGACAACAAAGAGATCTCTTGGTGTCTCTCCTTTTCAACTCATGTATGGAGTTGAATCCATTTTTCCTTGTCAGCTCGCCTTTCCAGTGGAAAAATTCTTCCAAGACTGCCAAGGGGAGCCTGACGATATGATCAGAAGAATACAAAAACTGGTAGAAGTGCAGCAGGCTAGAGAGAATATGTTGGACAACGCACATGAACATCAACATAAGATCAAGCAGGCCTTTGACAGGAAGAATAGTAAAGAGGATTTCCAGTTGAGAAATCTAGTACTCAAATGGGATGCACCCAAACAAGATAGGGGCAAGCATGGTAAATTCGAATCCCTTTGGATTGGACCCTTCAAAGTTTTTGAGGTATTTCCAAATAACACTTACAGGTTGCAGAATTTGGAGGGTGATAAAGTTTTTAGTGGCCCTATTAATGGGAATTTTCTGAAAAAGTTCCTGGTTTGAGCCATGAATGGCTCCTTCACGCCATTGTAAATATCATTTTCTTTATGTTTTAATGGCCGACTCCACAACCCAACAGTAAGGCGACTAAAGCTGCAAGTTCTTGGCATCTCACAGGGAGCAGGCCATCCCCCATGGAGCCTAATGTTGTCACATATGTTTGTATGGAGGGGGTTTTTCCGTAGAAAATAGCCCCATGGCGAAAATATGACAAACAGGGGGCCAAACAAACCCACTTTTATCGTTTATCTTAAGTTTTGTGCCCGGGCGTGTTGTGCTAAGGGGCACATAGATATGGGTGGCTGAGATCTGCGCGCTCAGATATATGGTGCAGGATCCATATCGGACCCCCCCCTGAAATTTTACCTTTAATGAGAGGGGGGGGGGGGGTCTGAGTTAGTGGTTTTTGAGTGCAGACCCCCCACTATCATTGCGCTTCCTCGTTAACTCATACCCCCCCNCGCTTCCTCGTTAACTCAGACCCCCCCACTCAAAACCTCTTACCACCCCCCTCCCCCTCCGAGTAGACCACTTAGCGCCTCTTCTTACTGCCTTCATTTCCTGCCAACACTTGTCCTCCACTCACTCATCTCTCCACCCATCACATCCCCTCTTTCCTGTCCCGCTTATAACCGCCTGCAATGTGTATCCCACTCCTGCCTCATGTCACATCCCCTCTCTACCTCCCCCCACTCGCTTTGTGACACATGTCTCCCATGTTGCTTCCACATGTGTAGTTGTTGTCCCCATGCGCCTATCACTATAGCCTCCCCTCTACCTCCACGTCACCTTCTCGTGCCACATCATCTCTTTGCCTTTACATCTCAGCGCCAGCGTCCTGTCGTCCACGTTTTCCCAATCATCGTTCCACACCCGATGTGTTTTTCCACATGACCGCCCATCACCTATTCGAGTCCTCGTTAGCTCCACCTTCGTCCACCTGTCTGTCCTTCCTGTAAGCATCCAATAAAGCACAAACAACGAAGGAAATGCCACCACGACTTCCAAGCACAGGCATTGACTCTTCCCACTCAGATCTCGATGAAACAATTAATGAAAGCAAGGAAGGTGGGCGAAACATCGTTTCGTTCGATAAATATAAGTCCAGAGAGGGACAAATCACGGAAGAAGACTGTCAGTCCAGTTTGACAGAGATTTCATCTAATAGAAGACTACATGGGCAGTCTGACCAACGTCTGCATGCACAACCTGATAGAGAAGCTCATCAACACAAAGCTTTGAAAGCATGACAGGATCACCTCAGGTAGTCCGAGCCAATTCAAAGTATATGTAGGCATTTTTCCATTTTGTTTAGTGTCGATGTTAGAGCTAATCTCACGATTGTAAAGTTTTAATGAAGCCTATGGTTCTCTGGTTATATGTTTCCATTTGAGACTTCTTGTTTAATAAAAATCAACTTTATTTTCATCTCTATTGCTTCTGATACTGAAAGACTCGGGCATGGAGGATCCAGTCGAGTGTTGTAACTGTATTGTGATGTATGTTTGATTGCGGCGTTGTTATAACGTTTTCAGTTTCCTGAAGTTTTGGATCCAAGAGGATCTTGCATTCAAAGTTTTTCCTCCTTAGGCTGCTGGAAGATAGGACGTCCATAACAGACCTTCACATTTTCTCCTCAAGTTATTCTGCTTGCTCAACCTTACTTCAACCTACTATTTGAAGTTATATCAAGACCTCATCTACCTGTGCATACCAGCCTAGTTTTCTGAGTTAAAGAGATATCATCCTGAGTTTGAATCCATTAGACCCCCCTTTTAAATTATTCATTGTGACATAAAAAACTGATGGGTATTAGGCTTACCTCTACTGCAATCTAGAGGTGACTTCTAGTACTAACAGATTCGACTAGGATCTCTTCCATCAGTATCCCTGATAAATACTTACCTGTAGTCATCACCGACTCCCTATCATCCAGTACAACCAGAAATAACTCCTCCAACTGTTGGTCAACCACTCTCCATCTTTCATCTCCCATGCAACTGCTGATACTGTGAAGGTGATCTCTCATAACTAGGTGTTGCTGCAAAGGAGTGACATCTGCATTCTCCCCTAAGTGTGTCTCCTCCCTACCATCCAATATGTCCATATAAATCCCACTGCATATCTCGGCATGTCTCTATGAACTATCACTCATCACTGTATGCCCTTGGATACTCATGTCATCTCCTGTATACTCCTGTTGCATCATAGATCCTGGGTGTACTACTGTATCAACCTCTACATGAAGGTCATCTGCTCTTGGAACATAAATGGAAGTGTCCTCAAAACTTCCCCTAACTCCGGAGTCCCTATGTGTAGGTGAGTGCTCGACTGTCTCAAAGTTCCTTGTGGAGGGTAGCTCCTGCACCTCTGGATCATAACTCTCCGTACTCATCAGTGACTCTGGGTACTCCTCATGCTCTTCCATCCACTAGTGCTCCTCTGCTAGACCACCAACATCCTCTAGCCATGTGGTTGAAGGATATATCTGACTCTCCATTATGATAGATGTAGTGGATCTCTGATGAATCTCCTCAAGAAGCTCCTCTGATCTGGACTTTGATTCTTGGAGGGATATCTGTGTGCCTCTCAAGAATCCTTGGGTGCTCTCCAAATCATGAGTGATTTTGTCCACCTCTGACTCCTGCTCCCACAGGGCCTTGTGATACATCTCACCAATCCCCAATAGGTAGTCCTTGTCCCTCAACAACCACTGGTAATCGGTCTTCATCATAGACACTCTCTCCATGAGAGTATGAAAATCATCTATGGTGAATCCCCCATTTGAACTATCATGTTCCACCGATGCCCTCCAACAATAATCTGCCATCAATGCACCTGGTGGCTGCCATGATCATATCCTCACTGACTCTCAACTGTCCTGCCAAGTAGTGTGACTCATGATCATAGTCATGCTGAGGTGCTACCTCATGCCCCTCACTGCTAGTGTCAGCTCCTAAATCCCCAATAATACTCTCTGCAAAATATAAAGCACTGAATGAATCCATGTCCACTGTGCTACTGGGTCCTACTATATGCGACTGCATAACATCCCCGATTGCTAGCTCCCTCTGAATCATACGGTATCATGTATGAGCAGATGTATCCTCCTGTGTGCACTCACCCTGCTGCTATCATCTACGCCTGGATCCCATATAGATGTGTCCAAACACGTTCTATGGTCATCCTAACCAATAAGGGGTACATCCTCATCACTGCAGGATGGTCCTGGAAGTAAGTGTCCCATCCAACTGTCAGTCTCCATAACCTGCTCAACTAATGGAGTCTCCAAAAGAGGTGACTCAATCTCCTCTTGCCGATATGTGTGTGTAAGGTCTACTATCTACACGTCATGGATCTCCTCCTGGATCTGTGGATCCATCTGTCCCTAGTGTGCATACCTCACATATGACTCCTCTATCATATCTGAAATGCCATTGGTATCCTCATGTGTCGTGGCTATCATGGGTGTCTGTAAAGATGACTGATGTGTCATGGTCATCATAGGAATCTCGTCAGGTCTAGGTGCTAACACATGTGAATCCCCACTAGTGTCACCACTCTGCTAAGGTGTAAGGTCATCAACAATATGTGATATGACAACTAAAACATAGGTGCTATCATCTTGTCTATCCCACTGTTCCTCCAATGTGCAAGGTCCACTATCCTCCTTAAGCATGCAAGAATCACTAGCCTCTGTGCAAGAGTCCCTAGCATCATCAGACTGCTCCAAATAAGCATCTATCTCTGCACCCTCACACACCTCATCATCATTGTCATAATGCACCTCAATAATGTGTTTCTTACCTTTACCCCTACATCTATGATCTGGCTCCCAAGGCACTTTGCAATTGTAGCAAAGTTGCCTACTCCTATTAGGTGTGCGGTTATTCTTTGCTTCCCTCCATCTAGCTGGATTGGCTTTGTATTCCTCTGTTTTGTTGACCTAATATGTAACCTCATCTTTGATCCACCTAGGATTGTTCATGGATAAATACTGTTGGAATGTTACTTGAGCCCTAAACCCTTCACTAAGGTCGTAGTAGTCCCATTCACAACGTACGACCTCTCTAGAAAAATCCTTAATATCCATCTCTTCTTATGGAAGACCCCTCAGGCTGGCAGGAGTCTAAGCTCTAATACCACTGTAATGTTCCCAAGCCAAGAGGCCAAGAACATTGCATTTTTGCATGAATTTTAAACCTTTTACTGGTTGTGGTATTTCGTCAAACACTTTTCTTAGTATGGTCCTTTAGGTTGCACTAGGGTTATACAAATGATTTTAATGTGTGTTTGTAGCAATAATCAATCATAAATATAGCAATGGACATACCTCAACCAACTGCATGATGAACAACACAAGTGATAACTCAAAATACCTCGGATCTGATATTATTCATAAAGAAGAATACCCTGATACAATGGATCTGTAGATCTGGTACAATATAGCTAAGATATAATAGCAAATGGAGATAAATCCCAAACAAGATGAAGAAGAGAAGCTACAAGCCTCCAAAGTCCCTTATGACCACAATAGATGAACAACACGTTGAGGTCCCTGCCTCCTGAAGTGCCAAAACCCAAGACTGGCTAAGTCATGCCTTGTTAGAAGACTGAATACCCTCAATAATTCGGCCCTACTACCAAAGACCTCCAAATACTCTGAAGAAGATGTCAAAATGTATGTCGGGTTAGTACAAAATCCTGGATGAAGTATCAAGATGAATGGTGAAGTTCTAACCCACTCAATGCACAAACCCCCAATCTGGCTTGCGCCCTCCTGGATGAATGAAGACCAATAATTCAACCTCTCTCCTAGAGGCCTCTAAATGCTCCACAAAACCAATGAAATGATAGATCGAGGCACAGTTACCTCATTGGTGAAGTCCCAAACGAAATAGTGAATATCTTAGCTATCAAATGGGTGAAACCTCTTTCTGAAGTGTGCCCCTCTCCTCCAATTCGTCCAATGCTCTAGTAAATCAGATGGCACACAAAATTCCTCCAAAATGAACTAGAACTGATGACCAAGACCCTACAATGAAAACCTAGGTGCTAGAATCTCCAAAAGCCCTTCCAATCTCTTGGATCAAACTTCCCTCAATGAAGGGTGTGCCCACCCCCTTGCTAGAAACCCTCAATGGTGCGCCCTCTCTCTTCCGGTACCTGTGGCTGGTGTAGAACTCTTCTGAAACTGATTAGATCTGAAGTAGAATGATGTGGGTGGAATATTGCATCCCCGAGACCAATCTTGGAACAAGATAGGTGGAATATTTCACCATCGAATTGTCCTCTAAGGTTTGTTAAGTCAAAACCCTCAAAACCCCCAAGGGATGGGCTCACTAGCTAGAAGCTAGATATCAAAACTGATAATCAACATGAATGCTAGAATAGAGGCCATTTCCTCTCTTTTATCCTTCCTGCTCACCTTGTCCCTCCAAAGTGACTTTTTTTTTATTAATTATTAATTAATTAATTAAATCACTTTAATTAATTAATTAACTCTTTTACCTCTAAAAAGCACCTTATCTCTCCTTGTGGCTTCCCTGGCCATTGAAAGTCACTTTTCATCATTCTATCATGTAGTGTGGTTCCTCCTGATTCCAATGAGCTATTACACTAAGAGGTTCCTCCAAGTATTATGCCCAATATGACCTCCTTAGTGCATTTAATTAACTTATAGCCCAAAATAACTCAAAATCATGGAAATCGTCGAAATGCAACAGAACCAAATCCAAGCTGTGCGAAATGGATCATAATGATGAAATAAGATGAGCAATGCAAGCCGGACCCCAAAATACCCCTCAATAGATTTTGTACTTGCTATAATCTCCATCTGGCTACTTTGGTCATCATGACACTTTGTAATACCTTGATGTCCCAAAGTGGGGACATTATATGCACCCCCTTCTTGGGCATAGTTACCAAGGCATGCATTATTTTATTGTTTCTTGGAAAGGTCAACACATTCTCCTAGGGCACACTTCATTGGACAATATTTAATTATTTGCATGGGCGGTTGATGTAGCTACATGGCACACTTTTCTGGGGAGAACCTCTCCTAGGTACTCTCTCATATTTATTGCGTGGAAGTTCTAACTACACTTGTTATCATTTGAATTTCATTGGAGAGCGCTCTCACCTCTTTGACTTGACATATATATTATTTTATTGGAGGTTGTTATGGAGGAGTTTTATGGAGGGGCGTGTGGCATACATGGAGGGCCACATGTGTGGATTTTGCATATATTTACTTTCTCCAATTACTATTTTTGATCATATCCTTGGAGGGTGAACTTGTGGAGGCAATTCTTGTTATTATTCCTATTCTTGGAGGTGTATATTTATTTATTTCATGGATTTTTGGTATGGTCAAAACCCTAATTCACCCTAGATTTGTTTTGTCGGAAGTTTCCCACTTATTATTTTGGAGTTTAACTACTTCATCTTGCACATTTATCCATGGAGTTAGTTGCCTTGGGATTTGGAAATGTGGATTCATTGCATATATCTTGTTGGCCACTATCTATTTTTGGAGGTTAGTTATGGAGTATTCTCCTAGGATAAATATTTTGTTGTTATATCTCTCATGCACCTTGGAGGGCACACTTTGTGAGTTCTTACAGGTGGACCCTTGAGCAGATCCTCCTAGATTGAAGAGTATTTTATTATATTTTAGCATGCATATATTCTTAGAGGGAAACTTCTATGTTGACCCATTTAGCATTTGACTTGATATAATACCTATTTATGACAATGCATCCTCTCTTAGAGGTTTTTTGTACATATCATTGTCTATTTTTGGATGAGGGAAACCTCTCTTGAGGAGGCTAGAGTCCATATGTCTTGTTATTTTCAATCATGGATCTAACTACTCCAATGTTTTATAATTTGTTGAATTTTCATGGAGTTAGTTAGAAAATAATATATTTTATTGTATGAGAGATTTGACTTGCTCTATCTAAAGATGAGTTCCTTTCCATTTCCAAGGGGATCTTTGGCAATAAGAGGATTGTTAAGAAGTGGAAAAAAGGAAGGAAATTGTAAGAGCTTGGAAATGATGTTGAGTTTCTCTTGTGTATCAAACATTTGAAGACTAATGAAGCATTTGAGGTATTGATCTACTTTGTTGTAGGGTTATGTTATGATTTTCAATTGTTGTTTATATCCTATCAATTTTTCTTGTTATCATACTTATGTAAAAGTTTAGTAATGAATTCCATATTCATTTAGGATTAAGAAAATGTGAGGAATTTCTCTCTCTCTCTCTCTCTCTCTCTCTCTCTCTCTCTCTCTCTCTCCTTTATTTGTTTTTTTATTTATGCACTTATTTTCAATTTTCTATCAAACTAAGTTGCAGTTTTGGAAGTACATTTCAGCCATAAAAAAACTCATTCATGTTTGTATTGATGACTGGCACCCTTGATTCTATAGCTTGTTTTCAGAAAATACTTTGGGGTAAATTGTATTAAACCAATTCCTTTTACCTTAAGTACATAGCCAAGTGATAAATGCATCAAATATGTTCTTTCATCCAAGTGGTTGAATATGGTAAACTAACCCTTTTCAACCATATAGCCTACCTCAAAGTAGTTGATTGTAACACACTAGTTCTTTCATTCATTCATGTTTCATATCTCCATTAATACTTAGATTGATGGAGACTAGTCTTACATCATCCCATTTCCTTGTTTCCCTCGTTTCCCTTTCATTTATTTTCCATACCCTCTTTCTCCATTTCCACTACTACATACCATTACTACAACCACTTTGTTTTATCAAGGCTTACTCTTCATTTTTCACTTTGAACACCCATTCCATAGCATTGATAATCCTATCTTTAGGGAAGCCTCTGTTACGAGGGAAAAATTCTCTATGGCTAGGTTAAACCACAATAGACAGGTATGACTATAGAAATCAACTCAATTCCAACATATGCTATATAAACCAATGTGCAAGAGAGATAAGAAAGAGGTCTACCTCGTCCAAATGTTTGATGATGTCCACCATTGAGCACTTCGACCCAAAGCTTTATACCTGCAACACGTTCTCAACAAACAAGCAGAGCAAGCATATAGTGATAATATAAAAGTTTAGCACATTAGATAACATAATCCAATAATAAACATAACAAACATGCCCATGGATAATAATCATATATTTGCACGATATCAATTGGACGGGAAAGGAGTATTTCTATTAATAAATGATCAACAAAATTGAAAACATTACAGACTTCTGTGTCGGCACAGTTCAGAACCAAGAAACTAAGTTCCTTCTAGCTGAGCCTCCACCACTTTAATCCTCCACCAAAGGCAAGCTCATAGAAGGGAGACAATGAGGTTCTCCAACAATAAGGGGAGATCTTGGGGGATGAACACTGTGTTCAGACTTAAAGGACAAAGGGATGTAGACTCAATATGAAGTAGTAATTTCTCCATAGTAACTTTGTTGTCAAAGTTGAATGCTTTCTCCTTTTTTCCATAGCTCAGAATTGGCCCATTTATAGCCTTCAAATGGAACTGAAGGGCCAAGTCAGAATGTTTCCATTTTATGGAAGGCCAAGGATCAGAGATCTCCCATTGTGACATGGAAACCCGACATTTAATTTTCATTTTTTGGCACAAATCTCATTGTACGCGAGCTGTAGTGGAGCAACCTGCATATACACATGCTGTATAATAGGCAAGGTGCGTACATGTGGAAAAATATGTATTTTTAGCTCTAGATTCATCAAAAAGGGATGATAAGTCTGCATAGGGAAATGGAAAAAGGCCCTCTGTGCAAGATTGCATAAGGTGAGGAAAATATTTCTATAACAGATTCCCCCTAATGTGTGAGATCAGAGGAGTATCTGCGATGGCCGAGATACATTATAAACAACCCAGAAGTGGAGTGATGGGGACCCAGTTGGAAATATTGGTTGCTCATTACATTATGGACTGACTTTATATACATGGATGCCAATAGAATACACTGTAGATCCATGTGAAAATATACCAAACAAGTGTCTGTGGCCATGAATAGGCAAATACAAATGTGGTTACATGCCACTAGTTGTCATAGTCATGAACAAGGCTCAGTAGAACCAGTCTCAAAACCAATCTGAATATATATGTATACAATGGAGTACAATATGATCTCCCATGATTACTGAAGTCATATAGGTACTGGTCCAATGAAAAAGGAAGTAACAGCTCAGGAAAGTTGCGACCACATAGTGATGTCTTCAAGTCTTCTACACAATCCGCCAAGGGTGAAAATCTACATCATGTGAATAAAGGAGTTGAGGTCGAACATAATGAGACATCGTTTGATTACTGGTCATTGAGGTATACCGTTAACAAACACGAGACAGCCTACCAATAATGAAAGTAGGTATCAGAGCACCGAGTACATTCCTACAAGTGTGAATAAAGGAGTCGGTGTCGAACACCTAAGGAATCCATTGATCAGCAGACATTGATGTGTTCCCATCTATCAATGGTGAGAGAGCCTGCCACTAATGACTGCAAGATTCAAGGTACTCATAAGACTCTAGGTCCCGTTTCCATAATAAATGGGCTGAAGTCAATGGAAAGAGACCTACTGAAAAGAGAGCATTAAGGCATCTCTCATCAGTCAACACGAGGTACAAAGCAAGAGATTCATGATTTGGTGGAAATCAGATGGAGAAAATGTTCACGAACCAACGACCTTGTGCGTCTTTCGCGTGTGCCAAGTGCAAGCGGTACATTAAAAAGACCCTCTGAATAGCAACCAATGATGAAAATTGCTGACAAAGGCAAAGAAACCACCAATAAGGCTAATGGCATCCAAGACACTGCACAAATCCCAATGTGTGAATAGATTTCTTTCTGTCAAACACAAGGGAAACCACCTAGTCAACGACCAATGATGAAATGTCGATTGTTGGGTTCAAGGTTACCTACCAATGATGATTGTAGGGCCAGGGTGCATGATAGGACTACATTATAATGTGATTCTAAGACACACTGAGGGTATGGCCGACATGCAAAGTCAAGAGTTCTAAGGAGTGGTCGACACATGTTGATAGACTTCCTTTGAACAAGAGCACGAGACATATGGAAGACTCCGACAACATAGACTTGATGATGAAAGCATGAGATGTAGGAGGCATCAATGATATTCTCCATAGGGACTGGAAGAGTAACCAATCGGTAGAGAAGACTCTGTAACGAGCTCAACTTCCTGAGGCCATGCTAATCCCAAAATTATGATGATGAATAGAATCAAATAACTTTGTGCTTTGTTCAAAGGCTACATGATTGCTGCCAATATAAGATAATACTCCCTTCCCGCCTGTCTTTTTTTGTTTTTTCATAGACAAATAAATGCTATGATACAGAGGGGGAAACAAGTGTCGCAAGTAAGTAAAAATAGTTCCAGCAGTGGAACATACCTATGCTCAATGCAGGGAAGTGCATGGAGGAGATGGAAACTCGGGGGAATGTTTCCTCCTAGGTATAGGGTGTCAAATTGTGAAGGATATAAACAAGGCTCTCCTTGTTTGAGGATACAAACTATTGAGGCAAACAGTTTATATCGCAAAGTGAGAACCGACTATAGGCTCAATACTGCAAGCAAGGGCATGAGATGCAATCACAACTTGATGCCAAAAAATGTCTTTTTTTATGTCTTTTAGTCTACTTGGTGTGAAAAAGGGGTAAACTTGTGCCAAATAGACGTCCTTTCTAATCCGATTTACGAGTGTGAAAGAGACAAGTTCACTTGGCAATCTTTTCTCTTTTTGAAGACAAGTCAGAAAAGAGCTTAACTAAGACTCACAACCTTTCAAGTCCAATTTAACGAGTGTGAAAGGGACAGATCACTCGACGATCTTTTCACTTTTTATACGAGTCAGAAAAGAGATTAAATTGGACTCGGTTGGGAGGTTCTAGGTGGCAAGTCACGGGGGAGGCCAAGACTTCTGTGGAATGTTAGTATCTTACAAATAACCGACATAAGCTTGGGAAAACCCAAATCTCTCCAAGTCGAGGAGGATAAAGCACTAACAGAGTATATAGTTTATGTGATAGTTCGAATAATTTCTCTTACAAGAAAAGACATAGGTGGGGGCATAGGATACCCCACAAGGCCGTCCCAATCGAAGGGAACCTCCTCAGGACTTGGAGGCAGAGCAATCGAGGAGAGAAAAAATCTCTCGTGTTCCGAAGGAGCATTATCAGGAATGCTGACAACATGATATAGAAGGTATATGACTAGAACTAGAACTAGAAGAGCGAGATCGACCGGAAATTGCATTGGCACGACCACTTATTCAACCATTGGTTGAATAGGATGCAAGACGACAAGGTCAAGAAACGCATCACCTCCAAAAATAAGGGTGGTGTCAGTTGAAGATTGCATCGACATGATCGTTGGTTGAGCAGGATGCAAGACAACAAGGTCAAGAGAAGCATCATCCCCTACAGGAAGAGGAGTGCCAGTCAAAGATTGCATCGACATGACTGCTATATCAACCATTGGTTGGATAGGATGCATGATAACAGGGACCAGAGACACATTGCCCTAAAAAATGGGAGTGTGGTCAGGTGATGATTGCATAAGCATGATTGTCGTGCCAATCAACGGAGAAACAAGTTGTGGGGAAACCACAGATGCCTCAGAATATGAATGGCCCTTAGGTGAGCCCCACGCTTCAGGTATCCCAGTAGTAACAAGACACAAACGGTAAGGTGACTTCCTTCACAATCCCCGCAAAGGAATTTAGGCTTATGTCTGAGACATCTAGGCTTCTCAATGCCCCCATCATTGTTCCCAACGGTTGGTGGTATGCTCTCAATGTGACTGGCAGAGGTGAGAGAGTCATCTCCTACATGATGTATAGAGGTTGGAGATGTGACATCGATATGACTCAAGGTGAATAGAGTGATGCCCCCAGTGTGACTAGCAATGACTGGGTGCGGGTTGTCAACATGAATTGCAGAGGTTGTCAACCCATCTCCAACATGATTGGTAGAGGTTGGTGATGGATCTCCATTGTAACTGGTCGTCACTGGACTAGCGGTGAGTTATGGCATTTGAGACCAAGGTCCAAGGAAAGATTGGTTTTGAGAAATTACAGACCATGAAGGATCCTGGTTTACACCCTATCTAGCATGATAATATCCTCCTCCATACTGATTCATAGAGGGTTGTAAGGGCATCGACACTGAGGAAGCCTCTTGCGAAGAGAAAGCGACATGAAAAGGGTGACTCATGTGAGGATATATGTTGCCCCCAGATGAAGGAACTTCATGAAGGGGGTTTCCCATACTATAAAAATAATTTCCCCAAGATGAAACACCAGAGGATAGACAGAGGTCTGCCATGGTAAAAATTTTCGTAGGAACCGACATAGCGGAAGAAGGATAAGTGGACGAAGTGTAATAGGTAGAATGATTACCTATTTGGGCACTTACTTCTCGCATAGTGTATTTGTATGAAGGAAGATTCAAACCTCCTACCGTAAGAGGTGTTTGAGGGATGTGACTCCCACCAAACGGAGAGGGATAATAAGGAGTAATCATGCCCCCAGACCCAAAACCTGGATTCACATAAGGAGGCGAGACAGAGGATGGAAAGTGCAAGGACATGTCCGACATACCATGAGGAAAATGATCAGAGACCCAAGGCATTGACTGAGTATCATAATTCTGCATACCATTATGAAAAGTGGACGGATTTGTCCTCATGAAATTAGTGAACGTCATGGGGGAGGTAGCATTAAATGAGGGAACCCAAGGGACTCCACTATCCATGATAATGAAAAATCAGTACACAATACAAAATCTTAAGGTCAATTAATAATCAAAGAGAAAACCAAAAGCCAAATGACCAATATGCATACAAACAGGGTAAAGTGGTTGAGTGGCCTCCCTCCCTAAAGAAGGTATGTCTCGCCCAAGAGGGGCATGAGACTCCCTGCTAAATATCAGAGGCAAAATAATCAGTTATAAGGGCCCTCGTGGGCTTAAAAACTAGTCGTTCAGACCCCCCTGGAGAGGTAATCCTCCATAAAGGTTGTGTGTTGTCCGACCCTTATCTGACCCATGCTACTTACAGAATAAACCCTACAAGTAACCTATGAGATACCTAAGTCAAGCAACTAATAAACTAGTGTATAACCGATGCACATGCGAGCAGTCATAAGTCTGGATCACCATATGGGAAAGGTAGCAAAGCCCGAAACCTTGAAAGCACTGCCTCTCATGGAGGTAAGCATACTAACAAGATCCCCAGATACGAATAAATCCACAGAAATATCTCTGACGCTAGGTGAGTATCTGAGGAATATCCCTTCAACCAACTTTGCGCGACCTCGTGATTAACTTCGGTGTGAGCGGAGCCTACTGGTCTTACCAATTATATAATGGACTTCTCAACTCCCTTTCTTAGACACATATGTTGATTTAATTGCCTTGGAGAAGTTTACTCGCAAAATCCTATTCCAAGGAACTAAATCCTAAACTAGTTTGTGCACCCTAGAAAATAAAATCGTGACTAATCAATTTTAGTTTAAAGCGTAAATTTTATTGGTCGTGATTACTCAAAAAGGTATGGAAGCGAAACTCATGATGTTGACTCTACAAGAAAAGTAAATATGAATATAATGCAAAGTCCTAACTTTAACTTTTCAATGAATGATGTGCTTATAAAAACAATGCATTTTTCAATTTCAACTCTGCAATTCTAAAGTAAAATGCAATCTTTCACTAAATGCACTAAGATAATGATAAAGATTCAAAAGACAAAAAATGCTAAGCAATGCAAAATGCCTATTTTTTTGTATTTTCAATATACTAAAAAGAAAATGCATGGACTGAAAAGCAACCTGATATATAAATTCCATTGTGTATAAATGAAATAACTCAAGAAGAATACCAAGCAGAAAAGCACCCAACCCAAAGTACAAGGACGATCAAAATGAAAAGATGAGAAAGACTCCGCCTAGAAATTCAACTCCAGACAGGTTTCATGTCATCCCAAAGACGCTTAACAGGAACTACAAAGACCTAAGAAGGCTCAACAATCATCAAATCCCACCCAACAAACACTAGACCAATCAAACAAGCAAGGAAACAAGGTGTACGCGACTATTAAGGCAAATAGAGTGTATATACGCATCTTGCAGTGAGATAGTAAGCATATGTACGCAACTATCAAGGAAAAAGGTGTGTATATGCTTTAAAACAAGGCAGTGCAAGGGAGAAAGGCTGAAAACTCAGACCCAGAGTGAACATAATCTGTCAAGCAGTGATACGACAAGAAACAAAGAGGAAAGAGAGCAATTCAAGGAGAAAAAGTACTCCAACCCTTAGAAAGAACATCTATCCCCAGTATGGTCATCAATTCTGTTACGAGGGAAAAAATCTCTATGGCTAGGGTAAACCACAATAGACAGGTATGACTGCAGAAATCAACTCAATTCCAACATATGCTATATACACCAATGTGAAAGAGAGATAAGAAAGAGGCCTAACTCGTCCAAACGTTTGATGATGTCCACCGTTGAGCACTTCGACCCAAAGTTTTATACCTACAACACGTTCTCAACGAACAAGTAGAGCAAGCATGTAGTGATAATATAAAAGGTTAGCACATTAGATAGCATAATCCAATAATAAACATAACAAACATTCCCATGGATAATAATTATATATTTGCACGATATCAATTGGACGGGAAATGAGTATTTCTATTAATAAATTATCGGCAGAAGTGAAAACATGACATACTTCTATGTCAACACGGTTCAAAACCAAGAAATTAAGTTTCTTCCTGCTGAGCCTCCACCACTTCAATCCTCCACCAAAGGCAAGCTCATAGAAGGGAGACAATGAGGTTCTCCAACAATAAGGGAAAAGCTTGGGGGCTGAACACTGTGTTGAAACTTAAAGGACAAAGGGATGCAGACTCAATTTGAAGTAGTAATTTCTCCAGAGTAACTTTTCTCTCAAAGTTGAATGTTTTCTCAATTTTTCCATAGCTCGAAATTGGCCCATTTATAGCCTTCAAATGGAACTAAAGGGCCGAGTCAAAACGTTTCCAATATATGGAAGGCCAAGGATCAAAGATCTTCTATCGTGACATGGAAACCTGACATTTAATTTTCATTTTTTGGCACAAATCTCGATGTACACGAGCTGTAGTGGAGCAACCTGCGTATACGCATGTTGTATAATAGGCAGGGTGCATACATGTGGAAATATATGTATTTTTAGCTCTAGATTCATCAAAAAGGGATGATAAGTCTGCATAGGGAAATGGAAAAAGACCCTTTGTGCAAGATTACATAAGGTGAGGGAAATCTTGATATAACATATAACCAACCAAAATAGAGAGGAAGAGACACTGTGGTGACAATGAGTAGCCTTTATGAGTTGCACAAGACTAGCCCCTTGGCGCTTGGGACTTTACACTTTGTAAGTGTTAAGTTTTGTTGTAACACTCCCTACTTTGGCAAAGACTAATAATGAATGACAAAGTCTCCTTATAAATGGAACTATTCAAAATCTATAATTGGCTTCCATTGATCATGCATAACATTCAAATAATTCCTAGTAGGCAAATTGTTGGAAGGAGTAATATGTAGTGTACTTTGATTATGTATCAAAAATGACCATTTCTTCCTTATTGATTTATTTTTGTTTTATTCTTGAATTTGTTGTATGAAAAATTCTTGTCTTTAAGAAACTTTTTTATTTCTGATTTTGTTTTTTGTTTTGATATTTTTACAATTTTGTAAGGGGTGTAAATGAATGTGGTTTTAAAATATGATAAAATAAAACATGTCAATTGAGTTTAGCTCAGGTAATTGAAAGAAATGATTGTTATCCACTCCACTCAAGTTCACTTCTTATAAATGACATGATAAACTTTTAACCAATATATTATTAGTATATTATTCAAATCAATAAAGTTAAAATGTATAACTATAAACATTTCAATGGTGGTGGAGTGGTGAAACTTGAACAAAATCTTATCAAAACAACTTCGGCAATGGGTGATATAGTTAATGATGATTAACCCGGGCGGACGGTGAATGGCCGATTGTGAATCTTTCTTTTGAATTTAAAGTACTGTCTTTAATGTCCAAAAAAGGTTCTGGTTCAACTGCCTTTTAATTTATAGTACTCTGTTTTTCAATCTTCAAAGAAGCTACTGTTTTCACTTACCTTTGAATTTTATTGTTCAAGGGTGGGCTAAGTTGTCCTCTAACAACTTTACATGATTGGTCTTTGTTTTCAACGGAAAGTGGGGTCGTTAATTCTTTTGTTTAAATATATGTTTGTTTTGGGTTATCAACCATTTCCTGGCAAAGCACTGTAGTTGGTCACCTTTAAATTGGTCAGAGTCACATAAAACAAATTTCAAGGTTAAAAGGTCGTTTCTTGTAAATGGAAATAGAAAAATTAAAAAGGTGTAATAGGGTAGTTGGTCAATTGTAAATGGAAATAGTAAAATAAAAAAATGTTTAATAAGGTAGTTGGTCAACTGTAAATGAAAATAGTAAAATAAAAAAACGTTTCATAAGGTAGTTTAAATGAAAATAGTAAAATAAAAAAACGTTTCATAGGGTAGTTGGTCAGCATAGAATTTAGATGTGATTAAAAAAATTTCACTAAGGTAGTTCGTCTGTATAGAATTTAGTTCTCCTAAGTTATAGATTCAAATTCTGCAGTTTGGTAGTCTAGTTGGTTGGTTGGATCGTATGTTGCCAGTTAACCCTCTACTAGCATACCCCCGAAGCGAGGGAAAGGGAACGCCGAAGTGAATGTGAGTGGTTATATTGCCCAAAGAAAGGAGGTGTGTTTTTTTGGATGGTTTATGAGTAGCCAATATAGAAACCCTTTAATAGGTTCCATCTATTTCTTATTCAATTGTATGTGGACGTTAGTCACATGTTTGGTACCAATCAAAAGAGGTCTCAATTGATTAATCATTAATGGATATTTGGTGGGCGTACATGATGGAGAGGTGGTGATATATAAAGGGAATCTCTTGAGGACTAATGGATTAGAAGGAAAATGAAATTCATTGTTGCATATTTGGATATTGTTGTTGAGTAGTTGATAGAGGTCGAAAAATATGGGGTCATATGAGATCGATAGGCCACATTGCACAAAAATTTAAAAAAAATGGTGTTCCCCGCACTCACAAGAACTAGGTGCTTCTAATTATATTCAAACATTGAGTTGCCCCATATCAAACAAAAAAAAACATTCAACAAGATTTTAACACATTCATCTTCCCTATAAACATTCAATGGTAATGCTCCAATTCTTTGAACTACTAAACTTTACGACAATTTTAAAGCATAAAACCTCCATAAAACATCACCATCCTTTGATTAGTTGTATATATCAAATAGTACTTTCTACCCTTCTTTTTTTTTAACTCTATCAAGGGTTTGATTGTGCATGAAAAGCAATTTAGATTTGTAGAATTCTTGTAGTATGTGAATATATCATGTTTGTTGCTCAATGTGGCACTTCACTTAAACAATAATGTCAGAGTAATTCCTTTTTTTATTCTCATTGTGTGCTTTGGTGCCTCTTATTGACTCGGTATCCTAGATATTTGTCTCCTCAATATTTGTAGTGATTTAAAAGTTAAAAAAGTGAACCTAAGCTTTGAAGAGTAGAGGCAAGTTAAAATAGTTCATAGGTTTTTTTAAGGAAACCAAAATATTTTTCATATATATTAAAAGAATTAAATATCTCAGCGTGCTTCACCCCATTTATTTTTGGAGCTTTAAAAGAGGACATGAAATCATATCCTTTTCAACTACCTATGTTGAAATTTTATGAATCACCAAAGAAAAAGGTAGCTGAGCCAAGTTACTTGCAGAAGCATAAGCCATTTCAGCGTCTTGTATGGTAAGCTCATCTATAACTGATTTGGCAGCCTTAATTAACCAGTCCACAACCATATTGGGTTGCTCCAGGCATAGTCTGTCTTGTAGGTCATATAATTAAAATGTCGTAGGACCAAACAACCTAACCCTTCTGTCATGAAGTCCTTTTGTTGTGCGGAATTTACTGTGACGATATTTACCTCCAATCAACTGAGATAAGCGCACTATTCTAGAGTCCTACTCGACCTTCTTTCTTAGTTGTATCTCAATAACCATTGTTTTTCTCTCCATCTCCCCATCCTTGGGCTTCGAACCCTTGCCATTGTCTTGTATTTTGTTATTATAATTCTTTCGACGTTGGCATACTCTTCTGGCAGGCGACTCCCATTAATGGACTCAGAAAATGCTGCCAAATATTTGTTGTATACATCCACCTCGGGCTCTTTATTCTTAACCCTCATGAACCCAACCTACAAGTCCTCCAAACTATTGCTCAACATGTTATCAAAATAACCATAGTCAAAGTTGCTAGGTTTGAACTGAAGACTTATCTATTGCGATCTAGGGTGTAAAGGGCATTGTCGAATACATCAGCGTTGCCAACTAAGAGGAATCCTACCTCATTGTGAATCGTTGGAAAATTGTGCAACATTTGGCTTGCCTTGAATAAACAATTGTCCTCCTCGCCAATATATATTGCCATATCATGAATAGCATGGTGAACTCTTATATTTTAGTCGTTGAAGCTCTCAAAAATCCATGAGAACAACCACTAGGCCACCACTAAGTTTGCATCAATCGTGTGGACTCTTGTTCAACAGAAGCAACAAGTCATTGTCCTTGAAGCATAATGTAACTTGCTCATAAACATATTTCTAAATTTAAGCAAGAGAGATCAACCACTCTTGTTCAACATAAACAACAAGTCATTGTTCTTGAAGCATAATGTAACTTGCTCATAAACATATTTCTAAATTTGACCAAGAAAGATCAGTGAGAGACTTCCAACCAAACACTGTGAGTGAATTCAATACCATTGTTAGAATTCTAGACATATATTACAGAGTTTACAACATCAAGAAATAGATAGGCTTTGTAATTGATATGTAGTTTGGCATTGTTTTTTTACCAAAAGTCTTGGTAAAAAATAAAAAAATTAATAATTTAATCAAATTCAAAATGATCTTTAATTAATTTTAGATTAAAAAAATACAATTCAACGACATCGTTCACAGTTCGGCCTAGAAATTTCGACTCCCCTTTGACTCCATAAAGGGGTTCCCCACCTTAACACTAACACGAGGATGGTGGATTAAAGGGGAAAAAATTATTTCATTTCTTTCCACTTGTCTTATCCTTCATCCAAGCAATGGCATTCAGGGTTCTTCTTCACCCTGTCTGCCCTTTGTTTCCTTACAAACAAACCACCCGAAGCAAATGCCAATTCTCCCTCCGAAACATTTGTTTGTTCATCCTGGTCATTTTAATAATGGCTATAGAGAGAAAAAGGTCAGCTTGTGCGTTTACTTGCTAAAGTCTACTGATACTCACGCATTTTCCTGGCATGCAATAAGCCAAAATAGGGATGGCGACAGAGATTACTGCCTGCCTCTGTGCCTGTCCACCATGTCTACAAGTGGCCTCTCGACCCCACCAGACATGCAGGAAAGGACGGGACACCAATCCCCCGATGATTCCATAGTCGTGGTGGTAGATGCAACTGCTAAATAAATGCCTCCATTTATCCCCTTTCTCTCCTCCCCGTCCGATGAACGCCACTGAAAACCCCAAAATAATTGTTTAAGAGAGACGAATAGAGACAGGATCTAACTCGAACCTTAAATTCTTCTTAGTCTGGGGCCGGTAGCGCGGGCTTCGTATGTCTATATTTATCAGTCGTGCTGCCATAAAGTCTAGATCGGGTTTCCCATTGCTTGAACACGAAGGTAGGCCGTCAAGCTTTTTCCGTTGCTGAAACTGGCGGTATTTGACATCGGCGGGGTTTGTATTTGACATCAGCTCGACTCTTGTAATATATAGATAGATTTATATGGGTTAAGTGAGGAGATTGGACATGAATCCTTACGAGATGGATACAGGGTATCCAGACGCTCTGAGCTCTTCGTCACGATCCATAGAAACTAACTCGGAACGGAGATGGGATGTCGGCGATCCGACCGACTGCTCCCGGGTACTAGAATAGGCATTGGTAGCACTGATGAACCTGTCGTATGTGTAGAAACCCTTTCTATCGCACCCGATGTCTGCTACTGCAAGAATTCCGTCAATGAATTCCTTACTTATGATCGATGCAACGCCACTGGATGAAATAATATGTCATTGCACATGTTTTTTTGTAACCATAATTGTGTTAGAGATAATGCTTATAGCTGTTGTAATCGTGAGTTTCTAGGTTAACTATTACTGTTGTAATAGTTAGTTTCAACTATGACTGTTGTAATGTGAGTTTCTAGGTTTACTATTTTTAGCTAATCAGATCCACTTGAGTCAGTGATCTGCATGCTATATATGTAACCCCCATTTGTTTGTTAAGTAATGAAAACGTTTTGTGTTGTGTGAATTAATTCTTCCAATTTTAATTTGGTATCAGAGCCACGGGGAGAAGGCGTGGATAGCGTGGGCGAGCTTTGCTAAATCCACGAGCTTACAAGGAGGGGCGTTCCTCCATTGGTTGAAATCGCGTAGAAGAGTCTGCTTTGCGTGAAGGTTTTGAAAATTTGTGTTTGCGCAGGTCAAGTGGATAGCGTGAGGAATGTTCTTGAACTGCATGGGTTCTTGAGTTGTGTGGGGTGATACGGAGAAGTCACGATTAAAGGGTCGCGTTAATCCCCGTGAGCATAAGTTTGTGAGAACCTCATTTGTTTTCTTTCTTTGAGGAAAGTCACGTGCTGTGAGCAAGATTTGGTGTGGTAAGCAAAGTCTGCATGCGTGAGCTCGTGGAGTAGTTTGCATGCGTGAGTTTTTCATTGGAGTTAGCATGAGTTTAGTTAAGATTTGATGCAAATTGAAAGTTTTCTTCTCTTTTTTGGAGCATTTGAAAATAAGAGTGCCACAGACTTCTCTTATGCATGCAAATAAGAAAAGGGAAATATATTTTAAAATCTTGAAGGATATTTTATTAAAGTGAGTTATTTTTTATTAAGTGGATATAGGTGAAAAAGGGAGTTATTCATTTTAATAAATAAAAGAGAAAGGACGATGAAGGAAGGTGAAGTGGAAGTTTGATTTATTCACGATGTGCATGCATGAGTGTGATTTGCATGAGTTGAAATATAAAGGAGATCTTAAGTGAATAAGATTTGCATGCGTTGGATTGTTGAGAGTGAGGAAATGGCCATCGAAAATATTTCAGCGTCTGGTATCTCGGTGTGGATAGATATGAAGGAAGAACCACCATAAGCAGTCACTGCCCTGCATTTCTACTTATATATTATATGTGTGTGAGATAGTGTGATGTGATTTGTTGTTTTGTAATGTGCTATTGTTTAAGTGTTTATGTAAAAATAAGAACTTGTATCTTGATGGAAGCTGGTAGCCCCAGTTTCAAGTACAATGTTTTTATTGAAGTCACCTTGTGTAAAGGAATGTTGAAGACATTCAGTATCCAAACTGTTCTTCTATACACTGAAGGATAGTCGAAAGCAAAAATCCGACAGATGAAGGCAAGTTCATAGAATGCATCAATAATTGTCAACTTTTATCACGGAAGCCCCGATGAGCCGAGTTGTCAAATTGTCCAGTATACAAATGCTACAATGATGGTCAGAGGCRTTTTGACTTTAAGTGTGTCAGTGGGTAGCTCGAAGAAGAGGGAGAAGAAAGAGCGGAAGCCGTGTGATTGCAGAGTGGGTTTCAGTGCTGAGGAAGACCAGAATAGACAGACAGATGAAAGTTCTAGTGTTGTAACCTTTTGTTATGTTTTGTATTTTGTGATTGAGATATTTGTAATGTAAGCATTAAGAGAGGGTGTTAGAGATAATGCTTATAGCTGTTGTAATCGTGAGTTTCTAGGTTAACTATTACTGTTGTAATAGTTAGTTTCAACTATGACTGTTGTAACTGTGAGTTTCTAGGTTTACTATTTTTCGCTAATCAGATCCACTTGAGTCAGTGATCTGCATGCTATATATGTAACCCCCATTTGTTTGTTAAGTAATGAAAACATTTTGTGTTGTGTGAATTAATTCTTCCAATTTTAATTAACTGAAAGTACGAAATCAATTAGATTATGATATGCCTGCATTCTTGCAATCTTCACGGTAAGGAAAGCTTCCTCTTGGACAGTAGAATCATCCAGTTTCAAGTTATTTGAAATTGAACTTAAAATCAATGCTCATTTTTGCTTTGTCTCTTCCTTTTCCTTGCAAATAACTTTTTTCTTGCTTTGAAGCTCATTCATAACAATTGAAAGCAAGTTCATCTCTTTTTGGGCTTCTTTTTCACGTTTTGCAAGAGATTTATGTTCCTTTTGATCTCGGTCTTTATGCAGAGCAACCTCCTTTACAACTTCTTTTAACTGAACCTGTAAAGATATACATAGCATGCCCACTTCAGGAATTTCTTTCTGGAAGTAAAGCTAGTTTAAGAAAAAACCCACCCATATGATGATCTAATCTTATTACAAAATGTTAGGCTGAGTAGAAATCAGGAAGGCAGACACTTTTGTAATTTGTACCTCTTCTTTGATCATTTTGATCCTTTGCGAATCATACTGTTTTTTTTTTTAATTTTGTATTTTCTTTGACAATCTTGCAGGAGTGTATGCAATTCAGTGTGCTCCAGATTCAACTTTGTTAATGACCCTTGTAAAGTCTAATGAAACAAGTTTAAGAAAGACAATGCTGGATAACAATTTTGTTATATAAATTCAATCTGTGACGAACCAAGGCAGAGAAAGTTGTAGATACATTGAGGTTGTTTTGAATTTGAAGGAATTCATGTTCTTTCTCTTTCTTCTGGTCACTACATATTTCCAAATTTGCATGCAGGGATTTCTCTTGGCGTCTAATAAACAATGATTGCCCAAATTAAGGAAAAAATAAAAACATGAGCGGCAAGGAGAGAGACAAAATGCATATGAATGAATGATTTTTTTTATTATTGTCCTTGGAAGACCTAAACAGGATCTATGAGACAACATCCAAAATAGAGTAAAAAGAATTGTTCAGTTCTATATAGAGCTCTATTAGATATACAAATACAATATATATGTTTATATAGTAGATTGTTTCTTCTGTGCCTGTGCTAGTAAGATTTTTTTTTTTCTGTTTTCAAACTTCAAGGCTTCATAAAACTGGAGACAACTTACCTTCCTCTTGCAGAATTGATCCCATTTTTCTGTAAACCTGACAATTGACGAGGGGTTAGCATGGCATCTCAGTTCATTCATTATATAAATGATTTCAGCCCGGAGAAGCTAAAGGCACAAATGCAACTCCATGCCAATTAGGCAACCATGTTCTCATGGTGGCTTGGGAGGTTCACATAGGATGCTTATGAATTTTCAACAACCAACTTGACATAAACAAACATAAAACCGACTTGACGGAAGAATTACACTCACCCCTTCCATTTCTCAACTTCAGGGCTTAGCTGTTTTCTTTTCAATTCAATCTCTAACAAACTTTGTTGCATATATTCCAGCTCAGTGATTTGTTTTCCAATTTGTTGGTTAGCTTCTTTAATCTCCTCTTCATAGTGGTCAGTTCCGATCACAAGTTCCAGATGCTGCTAACCCTAAACATTTAGACACAGCACATGGAATTGCAAATTGAGCACAGTTTTAAGATCAATTACCTTGATCAACTCTTGCGGTTGTTTTATTTTAGCAGAAACTAGATTCTCCATCACTATAAACCTGCAAAATAGAAAGAGATGGGACATATAAGTATGCTTATCTAAAGGGTAAGGTAGTGAAAGCTAGGATCGATGCAACGCCATTGTCGTAGTCACTTCCACTGCCGCTGCTGGAACAGGGCCCTTCTTTGCAACCATCTCCACAGTAATTGTTTCTCAGAGCCACATAAACCATATTTGTTGCAGCACAGTTCACTGGAACACCCACAATTCTGAGCATACGCAGCCCGCATAGAGATCAACAGGATCAACAGGAGGTATGAGGAGATCATTATGAACATCCCATTAAAGCCGCTGGCTATTGTGGCAGACTCTACACTTCTTCTAATTGCAGTTGCTCCGGATCGATGATCAAAGGTAATGGATCATCCTAATATGGAATCAATTCTCTTCCAATATATTTTATTCAATGGCCTGAGCACTCTGAGAAGTGAACCACATCCCATAGACATATTTATTGTAATCCTGGACGGGCGAAGGCCAGGAGAGAGAGAGTTGGATATCGACATATTTATAGTAATCCTGGTTGGGCGAAGGCCAGGCGAGAGAGAGCTGGATATGTATGGGTGAAGGCAGGAACAGTGAGGCGGTGGACGACATCACATTTACAGTTGCATGTTGCAAATGGCTATGGATAGACGACGAAAATTCCAAAGAGAACTCCCCCTAAACGAACGCCTTTTGCGTAATTACAAAGTCGTGGGTTCAAGGCAAGCAATATCCAGCCTACTGCAGAGTCTTTAAGGCTCTACAGACTGGATGGTCGTACAACACGTGTTCCCATATGCTACACTCACACTTCCATGCATCCATCCAACTACCATGCATCCATCCAACTTTCCGATTCTGATCGATCCTACGTGGTTGACGGTGTAACGCAAAACACGATGAACAGTAAATGTCGTGAGAAGCCATTTCAAATTCCGTGAACGCCCCTTCGCGCCCATTTTCAAATTTGAATTTGAAATTTGAAATGAGTTGAATCGACGTGCTATACATTATTCCCTTCACGCCTTATTTTTTAATTTGAAATGAGTTGGGATTTTTTTGCTGGGATGAATGCTCTCATAACCCTAGATAGAGCTCAGCGATCTCCCACAGGATCTTTGTAATCCACAAGAGGTGGACATTTTGTTTGTGAAGCTGCTGGAGTTAATGAAGGAATGTCTGGATCAAAGTGTGATTGAGGGGGACTTCAAGCAGTTCTAGGATGACCGGGGGATGCACTGCATGACTCAGATGCTGGAGATGTTTGCTGCAACCCCTGT
The DNA here is from genome assembly GCA_009831015.1 of Picea engelmannii. Taxonomy (NCBI): domain Eukaryota; kingdom Viridiplantae; phylum Streptophyta; class Pinopsida; order Pinales; family Pinaceae; genus Picea; species Picea engelmannii. The sequence continues at coordinate 930,079 of ML777935.1, read as the reverse complement.
TCCATGGGTGGGTGTAAAGTTCCGGAGATGCTGGAGAAGGCCAACGGCTTTGGCTTCCCAACTTATTATTCCCTCCAGTATTTTTGAGCTTGTTGCAGATGCTCATGGACCAGATCACCCAGATGAGGTTCCTTGGGTGGGTGTAAAGTTCCAGAGATGCTGGACAAGGCCAAGGGCGTTGGCTTCCCAACTTCTTATTCCGTCCAGTATTTTTGAGCTTGTTGCAAATGCTCGTGGACCAGATCACTGAGAGGAGCTTGGAGCTGGTCTTTATGGTGTGTAAATACATGGAAAACGTCATATTGCAAGTCATTGACTTTTATTGCCAGTGCTGTCCACATGGAAACATACTGCAGTCTGCTCACATCCAAATTCCAGTTCAGGGAAGATTTATAATGGGCAGTTTCCAATTTATAATCGCTTAGTATGAATGTATATCGGTCATGCACCTTCATACTCTGAATGCGCTCAGAAGCTTATCGAAGAATTGAAAGAGATGTTCAATTCAATTTCGGTGGAAGATGGAGTATTAATCACTCCCCTCAACGATCTCCTTTCACGCCTTTCCATAGCGGATAGCTTTGAACGTTTGGGAATCAATAGGAATTTCAAAATTGTGATAAAATCAGGAATTTCAAAATTGCGAACAAAACATCCAACACCACACATCCTTCTAGCGATGAATGCATGGGACAGCATTCAAACGTCTTAGTCCAAAGACGGAGAAGTCACTCAAATGTAAAACAGTCACCACTGGAAAAACGCAAGGCCACAATGTTTTCGCTGCACGCCCAGGAACAGAGAGTGGAATGTCTTTGCGAAACTCCGTCGACGTCAACTTGAGCTCCAGGTTCAACAAAGCAGTCCCACCGAAGGAAACTCGCCACAACGTGCAACACCGATGGAGTTGGTACCTACAGAAGGGTCTCTTGAACCCGAACGTCCAACTTTTGCCAGGGGGTCACAAGGAACAATCGAGAGGGACTAGGGTGGTCAGCCTAGTGGGTTGAGCCGCTTTTCATCCATCCCATTGACGATTACCCCTCACGGAACGAGAGACGTACAAGGCACAAGCCACCCTTGCCTCGAGCCAACAACCAACGGAAAAGCTCGCCTAGGCGAGGAAGAAGAAAACAAAGACTCAAACAAAGGAAGGGACTTCTCGCACCACACCGAGCATCCACCCTGCGATGAAGAATGGCGAGGCAAAGCTCCCACGACGTAGCAAGGGATCCCTGCAACGTTTTTCCCGTCATGGAACCAAAGCCTCGCCCGCGCTCTCCATCGGAGAGGGGATGCACAACACAAAACGACAAGCGCCCTCCCCCCTAGCAATGATCGATGAACACCTGTCAACAAATCTGGAGTGTGGAAGGAGGCCAATGACAGCAACCGATGCTTGCAAAAAGCACAAGCCGAGCCAGAAACGCCATGATCAACCCTCCAAAAGTGGTGACAGACTACCTCATCCAAACACAGACCGAACGAGAGGTATACAACAACCCATCGTGAGCAAAGATTCATCGGTCCCTGCTGACAATGATCCTACCGCAGGATCACCTATGGTAACCTTGTTACGACTTCTCCTTCCTCTAAATGATAAGGTTCAATGAACTTCTCACGACATCGTCGGCGACGAACCACCCTTGTTGACGCGATCCGAACACTTCACCGGATCATTCAATCGGTAGGAGCGACGGGCAGTGTGTACAAAGGGAAGGGACGTAGTCAACATGAGCTAATGACATGCGCTTACTAGGAATTCCTCGTTGAAGACCAATAATTGCAATGGTCTATCCCCATCACGATGCAATTTGAGAAGATTTCCCGATCCTCTCGAACCAGGGAGAAAAACTCATTGACTGCATCAATGTAGCGCGTGTGCGGCCCAGAACATCTAAGGGCATCACAGACATGTTATTGCCTCAAACTTCCATGGCCTAAACGACCATAGTCCCTCTAAGAAGCTGGCCGCAAAGGGGAACCTCCGCGTAGCTAGTTAGCACGCTGAGGTCTCGTTCGTTATCGGAATTAACCAGACAAATCGCTCCACCAACTAAGAATGGACATGCACCACCACCCATAGAATCAAGAAAGAGCTCTCAATATGTCAATCCTTACTATGTCTGGACCTGGTAAGTTTTCCCGTGTTGAGTCAAATTAAGCCGCAGGCTCCACTCTTGGTGGTGCCCTTCCGTCAATTCCTTTAAGTTTCAGCCTTGCGACCATACTCCCCCCGGAACCCAAACACTCTGATTTCTCAGAAGGTGCTGGTGGAGTACTTAGAGCAACATCCACCGATCCCTGGTCGGCATCGTTTATGGTTGAGACTAGGGACGGTATTTGATCGTCTTCGAGCCCCCAACTTTCGTTCTTGATTAATGAAAACATCCTTGGCAAATGCTTTTGCAGTGGTTCGTCTTTCATAAATCCAAGAATTTCACCTCTGACAATGAAATACGAATGCCCCCGACAGTCCCTTTTAATCATTACTCCGGTCCCGAAGGCCAACACAATAGGACCAGACTCTTATCGCGTTATTCCATGCTAATGTATTCAGAGCATAAGCTTGCTTTGAGCACTCTAATTTTTTCAAAGTAACAACGCCGGAACCGCGACCTAGCCAATTAAGGCCCACATAGAAGCTCACACAACGAACCTTCGGACTCTGAAACTAGCAAAGGAAATAATAAGATCGATAACAAGCATTCCACTGTCCAACCAAAGAGAGATCAAAACAAAAATAAAATTGACTCCATGCCCAACTACCTTGAGAAAGCCAACACTATCCAAAAATATGTGCCATGAACATTGTTACCTCTTCAGTGGCTGTCCTTTGAACGTTGAACTGCAATCCCTTAATACCACCCCTCAGAAGGATGTTGATGGATTTGAACTTGGTAATACTCTTGGAAATTTTGTGAAAGTATATGAATTAAAAGAACAAGGCCGATACACTTCCTACACCTGAATTTGAGTTTACATGAACCTGTCCAAGGATCTACCAGATTCAATATGTCTCATTTACCAGGATAATGCATGGGTGCAAACCCTTGATTACAAGAACATACCCTTCCATTGTAGAAGGTTCCATGAACATTGTTACCTCTTTAGTGATTGTCCTTTGAACGTTGATCTGCAATCCCTTAATACCACCCCTCAGAAGCATGTTGATGTATTTGAACAAGTCTTTTCCAAAATAATTCCTTGACGAAACCCTAATCCTACACATCCTAGCAGGAATATCGAAATGAGTAATTATTTTGAAACCCCTTCTCACATCAAATAATTCCAAGAGGACATTCCCCATCAAGAACCTCACTCAGGACAGGCCACCAAGGATGGCTTCGACCCATCTAAAAATCCAGAGGACAATGCCAAGCATCGCAAGACAATGGATCCAAAATATTTTGTCCCAGTCTTCAAAGATGAGAATATGGAGGAATATAGCCCTGATAAGATATAATTTGAAGATTTCCTAGATCAGATATAATTTGAATATTGTGAAGAGATTGATCCAGGCGAACTTAGTCTCTAATCAATAACCGCTTCCTATGAATTCCAAGATCTGCACTCCACTCTTGAACTATAAGTTCATCTTCTGAAGGATGCCCTGGTCAGAAGTAGAACCCATTACAAACCAATGTCGTAAGGTAAGAACTCCTCTATCTCTTACTTAGTTGTCAATTCTAATTCTTCTGATGTCAGTTCTGAATATTTGTGTGAGTAGAAAGAATGAGGAAGCAGAAGCAATAAATGGCTCCTACAGGAACTAGGCGAACTTGTGGTCAACTCAGGTTGCATAACTTTTATGACAAACAAATTCCCCCCAACCCCCCCATCTCTCACCCAAATAATTTCTTGGAACATACGAAGCCTGAACAGAAAATCCAAACATAGGATTCTGAAGAACAAAATTCTCAAAGTGCAACCAACTATCGTCATGATTCAACAAAATGCCTCAACAACCATCTTTCAACTCTTGCAAAAAAGATATGGCCAGGTTCACAAGATATAACAAATAATGCACAAGGAATTGAGAGCCAGTTGTTGCTCGTAGACCTTACATTCAAAAAATTACTCACCACATACCTCAATTAATCACTCAATATTATAACGCCGCCATAATGCATTCAATATCTCTTGAAGAGGTAGAATAGGTATTTTTTGATATACCTTGTAGTAAGTCTCCAAGCCTCAACCGATTTACCATTGACTTCTTCCAAGCCTGTTGGTCGACCATCAAACTGGTGTTTGGGTGCCAATGGAAGACTTCTAACAGTTCAACAATGTTCTCCTGACCCTAAACACCACCTTCTTAGCCCTGATCCCTAAGGAACAACGAGCGAAAGACCCAAGAAAATTCCTCCCTATTGCTCTCTGCAATAATGTCTATAAAATCATCACAAAATTCATTGTCGATCACCTCAAACCCCTTTTCCCCGAAGAAATCATGGTATGTGGAGGGCCATAGATTCTACACATAATTATTTGATTCCATTAACTGATCCATTCTCTCAAAACATCTAAGTCTCCTAGCATGATCATCAAGCTTGGCATATCCAAATCTTTTGATAAAATTAGTTGGTGATACATCTTTCATATCCTTCAAGTTTTTTGATTTTCCCCTAGCTGGATCAAATGGATGATGACCCTCACCTCCTCTTCCTCTTTTTTTTTTTTATTCTTGTTAATGGCTTCCCCTCTGCCACTTTTTCCCCCTCTTGTGGCATCTGTCAGGGTAACCCCCTCTTGTCGTTTCTCTACATCCTTATGGCATAGGGCCTTGATAGAGATCTCAAAACAGTTGTAGTAGATAATATAATTAACTATCTTAGACCATGCGGGGAAAACCTCCCTATTTCTCATCATCAATTTGTGGATGACACTATGCTTATGGGACAACCCAGTGTTCGAGAAGAAAAAACCATCAA
>ML777935.1:891826-923903 GCA_009831015.1 Picea engelmannii | reverse complement strand
ATAATGCTAAAAATACTCCAGCATGGCTTTCCGTATGCAAAATTTCCCATAGATGGAGATTGGAAAGAAGTCTAGAGTGCATTCATTCTCTCGTATCCAACATCAAAGTCATTACTTTGTCCCATGTTAAATGCTCTGCCAATCAAGTTGGAGACATAATAGCCATTGAAGGAGTGATTTGAATTCCAGAGCCCCTCAATGTTCACTGGGAGCCCTACTAGAAAACACCGACTACTCCGATCATTTCCTACCTTTTGTGTTTCTAGAGGGAAAAATCTAGTTCTAAATGTTCCAATGTTGGATTCTAGATCTACAAAATCAATTCCAAAAATGCAAATATCAAATCCAATTATACGATTTTGGAATCTCATATTTACAAATTTAGAATTGGATTTTCCATTTTAAAATGTCAAATTCTACACTTTGAAAACATTGATTCTAACTTGTTTGGAAAAGACTTTAAACTTAAATTAATACAAATTTTATGAAATTGACTATATATAGAATGATCAAAATATCTTGACATTCATACTTGTATTTTTTTTTGACAAGAATGGTTATGTTGTATTAAGCGGCATTCTGGCAAGCCAGAATCAGAAAGTTACAAATCTGAAGAAGGTTGGTGACCTCTAACAGTGCTGCCAACCTTCTTGTGAATGTCTTGGGAGACCAATCCCATCTGCTTCTTGAGCTAATTCGAGAAAATGACAAAAAATGCATACATGAGTAAATTCTCACAAACTGTGAGCATAGTAGAAGACAGAAGCAAAGCATTAATCCGAGGGGGATGAAATTTTCCCCTTAAAGAAGGGATCCAACTTTTTCTGAGAACCTAAAGAAATGTTGGAGATCGCCTCCTTTTCTCTGCGCGCTTTGTTGGTCCTTTGCCCTCGGGTAAGGGGTGGCGATGGAACTGAATTGTCTTTAGGTTCAGAAGTTTCCACAGAGCCGCTAGAGGGGACTGAAACGCCCAAACCTGCAGAGGCAGAGGGTTCTGAATCTGAAGCCCGAATTCCTCTCGCTGCTACTGAATCTGGGGGGTTGGAATCCGGAAGGCTTTCGTCTGCCGGAGGGTCTTCCTTAACTATTGTTGCTTCTAGATCTAGGGCTTCATCTTCCTTCAGTGCATCAAAGCTGTTTTTATTTTCAAGAGTTGCCTCTGCTGAATGAGTGACCTTCGGAGCCTGGGCTAGTGGATCCTTTCGCCTTGGCTGCCTTCGTCGATTAGATACTGGCTGAAAATCATCTTCTTTGACTTGTCCCGGCTCCTTAGAGGCTTTGGGGCAACTTTTTGCGAAATGATCGTAATCATGGCACCGGAGGCACTTAAAAGGAATCTGCTCGTAGTCCAGCTCATGGACATGGCACCATTCCCCCACGAAGAGCTTAATGGCTTCCGGTAGTCCTTTCTCGAGGTTAAGCTCAACACAAATACGAGCGCAGGTAAACTGATCCCCTTTCGGCTCCACCCTGTCCAGGAAACGCCCAAGCTTATTTCCAATGTCCTCCAGAGATCTTTCCCCCCAGAGATACAAGGGAAGATGAGGCAGCCTAACCCAAATAGGGGCTGCGGTGATCTCGGCTCCGAGATTGAAGTCAAGAGTCCAGGGGGCTAAGAACAACCCTCTCGACCCCATGAAATAGGTCCAGATCTGAAAACTAGAGCACGGTCCTCTTTCCTCGAGAAACTGAAGACAAAAAAACCCTGCCTACTGCGCACAGAGCAACCTTTCCCTGTATCAACAACTTCCAGCGATCATCCATCCATGCCTCCACCATTTTGGGGCTAGGCCATAACCCCGTAAACTTTCCGATGAGGGCCTTCTCTGCTAGATGGAGGGCAAGATTGCAAGGCTCCTCTGGAGATAGCTCCAGGGAAGGGATCTCCTCCATCTTCTTAACAAACTTGGACGAAAGAGAAGGCTTGGATTTAGTTCCTGCCGAGCGGACTAACGCTTTGAATGCTTCCAAAGGATCTTTTTCCATCTCGGCTATCGGATTTGGGGCCATCGTAGCAGGGTGACAACCACCAGCAAACAAGAAGACGGAGCAAGTCGCAGAGGCAAGCCCAGACCACTGCTCCAAATCTCATGCAGAAACTTGGGAAAACGCAGGCGAAGCGCAGGAGGGACACTCTGAAAACCACCGACCCGCGGCCCTGTATGCATAGAGCAAGGGGATCCCTGATCGGCTGCTATAGACGAAGATCCGTGCCCCTGCAAACGAAAACCAGAGCGGAGGCGGCTAGGGTTTAGGCCCTAACCACATTGACTTTCCGGCTCGCTTCATCTTCTCCTCGGTGCAGATAACCATGACATTCATACTTGTATTATTAATATGACAAAAAACATAATGCAAATCAACATGTAACTTTGATAGAAAGAATTTCACTACCTTGACTAATGATGTTGGTGATTTCATACAAACATTTTTAATAACTTGGTTGAGGATAATGCTAAAAATTAACTTGGTTGGGGATAATGCTAAAAATGTTAGTCCATTTATCTATCTATGAATGTATAACTTGTATGAAATTATCATACCACACATTTAGCCATATGTACCAAGAAACATAATTTTAAGAAAAGTTAGCCACAAAATATTGCATGTGAGTGAATAATGGAAGGGAATAAAGTTAAAGAACACATTAATATGGAAATTTTTAAAGATCAACCCAAACCAAGTTATGAATACGTGGTGTGGTTAAGGCTAATTTTATTTAACTGTTGATTATTGTAGTTTTTGTGGGTTTGATTACAGTTTCGATAATAGAACAAGATATCAATTAGTGTATGAACAACTTGACACACAACTAGTATTTTAGCTTGTTTAACCGACAATTTCTCAAGCATATCAACAACTTTGTATATATTTATAAGTTAGGGTATTTAAGTGGCCGCGATTTCCATTACTGAGATTTCTGCATAAGACGAGATTACGCAGTGGACCTTGGATGTGAACTGGACCTTGGATGTGAGCAGACTGCAGTTTGTTTCCATGGATAGCACTGACAATAAAAGTCAATGACTTACAATATGATGTTTCCATATATTTCCATACCATAAATACCAGCTCCAAGCTCCTCTCAGTGATCCGGTCCACCAGCATCTGCAAACAGGCTCAAAAATACTGGACGGGATAAGAAGTTGGGAAGCCCAACGCCTTTGGCCTTCTCCAGTGTCTCTGTCTCCTTCACCAGAAAATTTACACTAGTGGAACCGGTGTTGCAGAAATAGGTGTAGTAGCCCTCAAACATCTCCCGCATCCGAGCCATGCAGTGCATCCCCCGGTCATCATCGAACTGCTTGAAGTCCCCCTCGATCACAATTTTATTAAGATATTCCTTCAATGAGTCCTGCAGCTTAACAAACAAAATGTCGGCCTCTTGTGGATTGCAGAAATGCTGTGGGAGATCGTTGAGTTTTGCCTGGCGTTCTGAGAGCAATCTTCGTCATTCTGATTGAATTGCAAGTGGCAAAATCCACATCTGCGGATATTATATTCTGTATAATGCTCTCCTTTGGAACTCAAAATAGCTGGTACGAAGGCACACAGCTCGACCCAGCTCATTTCAAATTCAAAAATGTGACGCTGAGGAAATAATGTACATTTGTCTCATTTGAAATATCTAGCTAATTTCAAATTCAAAAATGGGCACGGAGGGGCATTCAGGCCGTTCGAAAATGAGCGCTTACGCGGTTCACTGTTCACAGTGTTGTGTCATGTCGTCTCACCACCGGAGGATCGGCGGGACTCGGAAAAGAGAGTAGCATGGATGCGCGGTGGGATGGATGCATGGATGTGCGAGGGTACCATGGTGTTGCACGGGCATCCAGTCTGCAGAGTCTTAAAGACTCTGTAGCAGGCTGGATATTGTTCGTCGTGGGTTCAAGTCTTTGATTCCACCAAAGTAATTCTATGAGTCCACCGCCTTCGGCGTAATTACAAAGTCGTGGGTTCAACTCTTTGATTCCACCAAAGTAATTCTACGAGTCCACCGAGGTTAGGCGTCTGGCATTATGGCCGGCCAAATGTGTCAAAGGATTCAAATTCTATGATAACTTTGTAAGGCCTAGCAACATTTATAGCTGTCAATTCGAAAAATAAAATACAATAATAATTAAAAAATCTAGATGTCCGTAAGAATCTGATGCTTACCCACGTAGTAGTACCTCAAACATCACCGATGAACGCGCTCACTTGAGAAATAAACACATGATATATGGACGTTATGGTTTTTTCCTGATTCTAGTGATATAAATTTATATAAAATCATTATTTTTTATTATTTAAAATCTATTTATGAATATAAAAATAATTTTAATATGTTGAAAAATTTCTAAAATATTCAGATTTTACAGAAATAATTACTCAAATCTAAAAATTAGATTTTGAGTAAATATCTCCCAAAAATATTGTAAAAGAAATAATTTCATAAAACATTTAAACTATAACTATGAAATCTTGAAATAGTCATGATTGGTTCAGTCATTGTTTCCCGTCATACTAAACGGAACCCAGTTCGTTTGTAGGATGACTAGCACAGCCGCTAACTTGCGGCTGAGAACACCGAAAGAAATCTGTGCTTCCAATATAAAACGTATGTGGTAATCCGTAATCCGTTTGTGGTAATATGAAATGTTTGGCTGCACGGTTTAATCCTACTTAATCATTTAAACGTGGCATTTACATATCCTTACAGTAATTTTTTAATGTGATTAGGTAAATGTTAAAAAGTAAACATGTTAATGGATACTTTGATAAATGCAAGAAAGTTATGACCATTGATTTTGGAGGACGATTAAGAATATGCCAGCATCTTCAATGCATAACCATCAGCTTAAGGTTTAAGGTTAAATAAGATTAAAAGAGCATTAATTGTGTACAAACTGAGCTGCACACAAAAAGCTAAGAAATTAAGAGCTTTTGAACGACGAATGCAAAGAATACGTCAAAATGGGTCGCCGAAGAACTGGACGACGACCTTCAACTTCACCCTCAGTAATGACATTTATTAACAAGTGACGGAAACTTGCAACTTCACCCTTGCGTTTTACCCGACCTTCCCACTTTCGCAAGACCGTTGACTAATGAATTCATGGTGTTTCTGTGACTCTGGAGTCGGTATCGCATATTGAAAACAAGGGAAGGTGGCCCCTCCACTTTTGGGAAAAGGCGGCCATACTTCAAACTTTCTCCGCTGGACGCATTCTTAGTCATTGAGAAAGAAGATAATAACGTATTCCAGAGGAGGTCCCACCACGGGATAAAGGTAGGACATTTCTTCGACACTTTTCCAGAACCTGAACACGTGTCGATATGCTGTTTGGTTATGCGCTTCTTTTTTCTAGAGAACGAGAAGAGAATAAAACAAAGTTATGGCGCTTCCTTTGTTTCCAAGTAATCGGGGGACCCCCATGTTACAACTTCTAATAGTTCGCCAAGTGGTTGTGTTGAATATACGCGTAAACGAGGGAGTGGCTTCCCATCTATGGAGTTGTTTGAATCATTGTTATTGTGTTGGGTTATTACTTCATTTGCTACTCGTGAAACTCTTGATTACGACTTATTTTAGCTCGCTCTCTCGATGGAAGGATAAGAAACTATTCCTTTATGTTAATCCTTGAAATTAAATATAAGAAAATGAATCGAAGACTCTCTTTGCCTTGTCGTGGAAGGAAAGCGAAGAAGATGATATTTTTGTCCTATACGAAAATTAATCAACACCATCAATTCCAGGGCTTATTCTTTTGAGGTGAGAAGGACACATTTTTATTTTTCGTCATAATTTTGTCGATATGAGTAATATACCTCTTAAAATTTGACAGTGTAAGATGAAAAGTCCTCTTTCTAGATATGTTACTGATATACTAAAGGGTACGTGGTTGCACAGGTGTCTCGTGCTTAGACAACTAAGGCGGACAGTGTGGTATAGTTTGGGGGATCCAATTGTGGCCGATGCCATCGGTCGGGTGGGCAGTGCGCAGAAGATGTCATGAAGATGCCATGATCTCCTACCATGTGGGTTCCCATTCTGTGTGAGCCCGTCTTCTCATCGGGTTAGGGTTAGTTATAGATTCAATACAACCTCCTCCTGAGTTGGCAGATCTAGAAATTACAATGCTCAATCAAGTATTGTCATTATTTTCTTACATCAAACAAATTTGCCAAACATAGTATATACAAGTGCGACAGCGAAACATTTCCGAAAGCATTTAGCTAACCGTGTACAAGAATGATAAGATGTGTTAATGTTTATAAGTTATATTAGAAAATGAATATACACTGTGTTTTTGGAAAGGAAAGGTTGAATATAGGAAATAATTGAAAACAACCCTCTTTTATGCTCTTTGACGAACTTAGGCGCTTGAACAAAGTGAGTAAGAATGTGGGGTAGGCGAACTTCTTTATAGTTTTCCAAAGAGGCTTGTTTTGAATAAGAAGTAGGTAAACAAATATGAAATCAATGAAAGGGAATATAAACATTTGTTCATTTGAAAATAATTTTGTGCAACATATAATTAAGTAAATATGGAATTATATACAAGTATCATAAGAATTCCTTCCTTGTTGGAATGGGTTTACGTGCAAGAGGAAATAATTTATTATAATGGCTTAGTATTAGTAGATTAATAGTAAATAATATTTAATTATATCATATGTTAATTATTATCATGTATCATAAATGTTGGAGATGGTCGAGCTTGTTCCATTTGGCATGCTAGTGTAATTTTTACCACTAATAAGAAGTAATAAGATTTTAGGAGGAGGATGAAGTATTGTAACTAAGGAGTGTTTTTGCTAAATTATGACTAGTAAGTTTGAGTTTTATTGCTTATCTATGAAGAAATAAATTATGAGAAATTACATTTATATAAGTTAAGAATAAATCTATACAAATTTACACCTAAATATTATAGAAAATATAGAGAGAATGTTATGCACCAAACATCCAAATAACATAAAAATAGAAATAGAATTAACTTCACACCTTGAGAATGAGAGAGAAGAATGAATAAGAAGCCTTTTTGAGGGGAGGCCTCCTATTACAATATAACAAATGCTCAAGATAAGATGGTCTCTAAAATTAGGTCTCCTTGGTATATATAGGAGACAAATGGTACAATTACAATTAAAGAGTCTAGTTGACCATTAAAGGGCCTAGCCAACCAATAAGGACAACACTAATATAATAATAAAAATATAATAACTCAACATATAGGGATTAACATGCCCCTCCCATTTAAACAAGTGTTTCCCTCAACATTTGATTAGTTGTGGATGTTTCTGCATGAAGAACTCATCTTTCCATGTTGCCTCTTATACTTGTAGGTTCCTTCACTTGATAAGTGATCTAGATTGTATAGAGAATGAAATAAAAGGTGGGAATATGAATAGAAACACGCACACAAAAATATTGCAGAGAGCATAGTGATATAGTGAGAACCAAATTCTCTTAATAAATAAAATAAGAAAAGACTATGAAATGCAAAACGATACAAACTAGTTAGAATGGTGGTAGTGTATCCTTGAAGAGAGAGGTCTCAACTTCACTCATTCACAAGATAAACATTACAAGATGTTGAAATGTACTTTTAACATATAGTACTACACCCTAAGAGTAAAAAACCCTAAAGACCCAAAACCCTAACCTTAGGAAATGAAGTGACCAAAAGGAATGTGGGCCCCAAGGAGTCTAGTTGATACGTCAACTTCTCAGGGTTGCAATTCTGAATACAAACTCCATTTGGGGTGCACAATAGCCCATTGGAAAGATATCAATGAGAAGAGAAATTTCAGTCAATAATTAGACATGCCATGACAATTCTAATCCATCACAAGGCCAAAAAACACTTTTTAGGGCCTAAAAAATGTGTCAAAAGTTCAAGACTTGAAAATTGTAGAAAACTACGAAGATTGGGAACCGTTATGAGTTAGTGGAAGAGGTGGGTGGCCACCGATATCCACATGGATCAATCATCCCCCCTTATGAAACAATGGTCCCCATTGCGCTAAGTGCCTCCATCAAGTGAGAAAACTTCTGATAAATCTAACTCCTAGTGAGCCACTTGCCTTGGTGAAGAAGTTGTTATGCTTTAACAACCCGATAGAGTTATATGTTCTACTAGTGAGTGCCATTCGTCTTGGTTTCTATGTTTGTAGCTTACTTAATATAATCAAGTTTGAGTTTTGTAGGGTCAAATGCTCAACCACCTCCAAGGTGTCCAATAGAGGTGAAAATATATAGTCAAAGCAACTCCATGTTAAATATTGGGTACAAGATAAAGAAAGGGGGAATACTCAATTCAAAAGAATTCTCACCCACAACCTTTGCGATGGTGTACGACCCATATCTGAGTGGTATGAGCTTCTTTTGGAGACCTGTGAGGCACTCTTTCTGCAAATGAAACCACACCTTATAACCAACTTGAAACTTGTGTGAAACTTGATGTTGTTTATTTCGTTGTTTATACTTGGCATTGGTTTTCTGGAAAATATCATGAGCCTATTGTTGGATGTGTTGGATCCGTCAACACATTTTTCTACTTTATCTGCCTCGTTATAAGTGTGGGAGGACTCTTTCTATGTAGATTCAATGGGTAGAGCTACACCAACGTGGGCCAATGGATGGAACCCTAAGCACACTTGAAAAGGGTTGTGGCCAATATAGATGTGGAGGGCTTTGTTGTAGCTATGTTGAACATATGAAAGGATCTCCTCCCATGTATGTGGATTCTTGGAGTTGTACATGTGCAAAATATGCACAATGATCATTTTGACTACCTCTGTTTTCCCATTTGTATGGGGGTGGAAAGTAGTCAATTTGGTTAGCTTGGTGTCCATTAGATACCACAAGATAGACCATAAGGTACTAAGGAACCTACTATCCTTATCTGAAATAATGGTCTGTGATAGCCCAAAATGAACCGAACCACACTCAAAGAAGAGATTAGCAGCGGCTTCTATTGTGATACTCTTCTTGTACAATACCAAAATGACCATCTTAGAGAGCCCATCAATAACTATAAAGACACAATCATTACCATGCTTTGTGGAGGGAAAACCTTACATGTAATCCTTGGAGATTGACTCCTAGAGATTGTCTGTAGTAGGTAGAGAAGTTTACAACCCCTGCTTTTTAATGACAGGTTTAGCGATGGCACAAACAATGCACAATCTAATATACCTGTTGACGTCCTATTGTAGTTTTGACCAATAGAAATACTTCTGAAGTATTGCTACTATATTCTCCACACCGAAGTGCCCTACTACCCAACCATAATGTACCTCCCAAATTAGATTTGCATGCTATCTTGAAGAAACACAAAGGTGGTTGATATAGCACAATAGTGCATCTTAGAGGTGAAAGTTTGCAACTTGTTTACTATTGACAGGAAGAAAAATTCCCTCTTCAACAGGGGATCATCGCCTGATCAAGGCCCCAATTAAAAGTATACTCATTTGGTGCAATGATGTCCACCAATATCCTTGGGTTTTGTGTCCATTTTTGGGCGGTCCTCAGTTTTCGTGTCCAGTTATGAGTGGTTTTTTGGCACATGGTTTTTCGCCAATGGTTTTTATGTTTCCGATTAAGGAATTAGGGTTGTTGACTAATCTAGGTCATTGGATTAGGGTTTTGGATGTCGTTGGCTCCTATATTTATATTGTATTGTAAACAATGTACGATGTGAATGAATATTGAATATGTTGGTTTTCCCGGTTTGGATTTCTAGGGGAAAAATCTCTGTGTAATGTGTGTATTTTCCATTGTATCTTTTTTGTTCTTTTATTGAAAATTTGTTTGTAGTAAAAATTGTATTGTACAAGGTTAAAATCTACATTTAAAGAGCCCCAAAATTCTCCATACGAGTTGGTTAAATAATAACTTTTACTCTCTTCTGCAATTGTGGTTGAGCAAAACCCTTTACTCACCTCTGCAAAAATGCGGTCAAGCAAAACCCTTTACTCACCTTTGCAAAATTATTGAGATATGGACGCCATCAAGTGTTATCCAACATTTTCCAACCATGAAAGCATCGCCTTCATACTGTAATATATAGTGTTTTTGACTACGACAATGCATCCTCCAACTCCCTATAATATCCAACGTTTTCTAATCTTGATCGTGTGACTCCCTACGATCTCGATCGTGTGGCTCCCTACGATCTCTAGTAGGGCAAAAACCCTTTCTCCCCTCTGCAATATCAAACTGTAAATGTTCAACACTATGATAACGTGGGTTTCCTTTCCACAACATTAAACCCAAACTTAACTTAATTGCAGATCCAACAAACACGAAGCAAAATCAACCATTGACTTCCACTAACTTTGCTCGATGCCTATTAGATGGATAGAATATGCAATCGAAATAGAGATTTCCCTTTTCTTTTACCGGTGATGGGTGATCTCTTCTCTTTATCGAATGAGTGGCATTCTCTTTGAAACCTCTATCTCTCAATCTCGCACTCCATTGCTATGATCTTGTTGGACGCTTTTCCAAGTGCTTGATGTCGTGGAATTTCCTTTTCAATTTTGTGCGAAGTGCGAAATAAAGAGGTTGAATTAAAGTCAAACAAGACTAAAAGTCGACTTTGGAAAAATGACTCTATTAAAATGTTTAATTTTTATATCTTTATGTCGGTAAAAAATAAAATTGAAAAGTTTCATAAATCATGGAAATAAAAATTCTACAAGCAAACGATCAATTATAAGATAGTGCAAAGGTTTTGAATAATTACAAAGAAACTCCAAATAGTTTAAAAGTTTATAATCAAATTTTAAATTTCAAAAATAGTTAAAAAACATATTTGATTAAAAAATAATATATAATATAAACACTGGGAAATTAATGTTACTTTCTCTTTATAAGTATTGCATTAATTCATTATTTTGAAAATTAATGTAACTTTTTAATAAACTTATTAATTAATTCATTAATTCATGTTAATATTTAATAAACTTGTAATTATAATCAAAATAATAATAATAAAAGAACCCACCAAACTCTCTTTCGCTAGGTATCATGTTTTATGTAAATATTTGTAGTTTGAAAGTTTTTTTCATAAATATTAAAATATAGAATTTTTTTGGAGTATGGGTCAAAATAATGAGATTAAAAGTTTATTGAAGTTTCAACAAAGCACACTATTTCTTAGTTCCAAAAACTTTTAAGTGTAAGTTTATAGCATTTACAAAATCATTAAATTCATATAATTTTTTTAAATAAAGTTTTTATTTATTAATTATAAAAGAAATATAGTAACTTCACACTGTTGTCAAAGAACACTTTTGTTCAAAAGATTTAGGACCTTAAAATGAGGTGTTTTGATGAAGTTGTAAGTGTATAATATTGATAATACTAAAGATATAAAGAAGATATAATTGTCAATGATAAACAATAATGCCCAATCAAACAAATCAACAACTTAACCATACCCATAAGAAGATCAAGAAACTTAATAAGTGCCCTCAACACAACATGCAATAAGATGGTTTTCCTATCCTGAAAAGTATACATGCCAAATAAAACACCAAACTAAATGCTCCCAACAAAACTTATCAATGGAGATTAGCAGTATGATCATTTATTCGAGAAGAGAAATACAATGCATGAATATGAAGTTCTCAAACTACTCAAATGTTACCACAATAAATCATTAATCCAACCTTAGGATATGCTTCAAAAGCACATGCAAAATAAAAGATGTTATCAATCAATCATAGATAATGAATCAATCTACCGAAGGAAAAATAAATTTTTCTCTCAAAGGATGAACCAACAAAGCAACCAAACCTATGGAAATGAACATGAAAATAGTAATGAAAAGATAGTAACCTTATCCGACCATAGGTCCTCAAACCAGAACCAAAAGTAGGGTTGGATAAAAATATAGGTAATGGTTTCAAAATTTAATGGGGGCCCCTTTTGTTTTGCTAAAAATTAAGGGGAAACGTTGAGGGCTCAACATTTACCTATGTCTTGTGTCTAATAGTAGCACAAAATCAAGATTGTGGCTATAGGATTGGGGCCACCCGAAGGTATTATTCCCACACGAATTAAGAATTGTGGTTAGCACCACAACCCGAGGTCAACTGAGGCAGTCTGCAACATAGTAGACTACCTCAGTTGACCAGACTTCCTTGCACTCAACTGAGAATGTGTAGTAGAAGCAAGGGAATTATTAGTTTTCTATGAAGACTACAATGAAAAGAACCCAAATGATTCGTCGGTGAACACATGCATGTCTTTCTAGGTGGAGCACAAGGAATAGTCTTCATGATGGCATTGCATTTCATGAAATTGGACAAACTGTGAGTCAAACCTGTGACACAGATCTGTCCAAGATGAAATTGATAGAAGACGAAGCCACAACACTAGTAGACATTTCGTGTTATAAGGACTTCATCAAGCTCAAATGTCTAAATCGAAAAATTGGAGTTGACATTCCAATCCAGTATCTCCTCAAGCCTTTCGAGAAACTTCTAAAGATAATTAGAAGATATTTCACCTGTGAAGGAAGGTTCGATAAGGTGTATCCATATCACATCAGGTTATTGATGCACTTTATAGGGAAAAATCCCTTAAGTCTACCTTTCTTCTTATGTTGGAGCTTGGGAAAGATGGTGGACAATGTCCAGGCCAAGGTTGATCAGTCCGGGAATAATTTGTTCCATTTTTCATTAATCAAGATGTTAGTGGTGGAAGAATTGAGACATTTGAACAAGGACTAGGATTCTTTTCTAGTTTTGGCTAACATCCCTAGAGACCCCAAAGGAGACATTCCTCTATCCACAGAGGAATCAACGCTTCATACTGCAGAGGCGCGAAAGGAAGATGTTACAGGAAAAAGAAAATGAAAGGAAACAGAGGACTCGTCGTCCCGTCAGCCAATATCCCAAACAAAAAGCAAGTCAAGGCTGACTAATAAAACTGAGGAGATCCAAGATCCCAGTAAACCGTGCACTAAGACTGTTTCCAAGAGATTTCCCATCTGCACCATTCATCTAGAACCTGTTGAAGGTGCAAGCGAGGGAATTGATGAAAGGAGGGTGGATTTAGGTGAGGAGAATGCAAATGTTTAGGAATTGTGACAACAACTTAAACAAGCGCAACATGCTATTGCCCAACTTTATCAAGAAATCAAAGAGTATAGAAGACAACTGGGAGAAAGGACCATTGAAACACCGACGTCGCAGATTCGAGCAGGTCAATTACCCCCTACCTCACCCACAACAAGAGGAGGGAATGTAAATTGGCTTAAAAAACAACTCAGAGAAGCCCAAGATGTAATCATTGAGCTTCAGGAGGAACAGAGGGTGTCAGAAGAAAAAATCACAGAGAATTTCAAAGAGTGTAGACCAGCCATTGATAACGCATGTGCAACTCTCGCGAGTGCCCAATCAAAATTGAAAAGAAACACAATTTTGTTGAGACAGTTGAAGAGTTTGAGCAAACGGAACTGGTCTTTAAGAAAAGAAACCAAAGATTTAAGGTTGCAGGTGACGTCGAAGGCATGAGTAAGAGAGCCCCATTTTTGTCTTTTTGGGTCGTGGCATGGAAACTTTCTTTGTACATATCCTGTTTTTTTACGTTAACAAGAAGTCTAATGCAGCACCTGCGCAGTGAATATTCGTTGTGCATAGGTTGTAAACTTACTTAATGAGAAAGCATGTATTAATGAAACACATGCCAGTTTTGAAAGAGATGCATGGTCCCCAACCGTTGCTACCACCTGGAGTTGCACGAGCGACCACAAATGGACATCTGCTATGCAAACTCGCCACACACACGTTATATCCAATGATTGTGCAGCAACAACCAGAGTCTGTTATACAAAGGTGATAGAGTTTCGAGCAGTACGCATGATTACTCGGGCACCCCTTAGAAGGAAACACTGCCTCATCACAACCAGATGGTCGAATCTTACTCATGACCAAATGATTGAAACAACCATGTTGGTTATGTTATGATTGGGTGCAGTCGGGTTTCTATTTTTAGTAAACTCTGTTGAAAAGGTTGTCCAGGGGGGAAGTAATCGAACCCTTGATTCTAGGGGAAAGTAGTTCGAGCATAGTATCCCAAGAGGGTGTTAGTTTTCTATATATTGGATCTTTTTTATGTAAGCTAGGTTGGCAAATTAGTGTAGACAGAGGACTCTTGAATGTAATTTTCTGAATCTAATGGAAATATAATGCATAGGTCATGAAGCTTTTGATGAAAAGATTCTAAAGGTGGTGGTTTGATGTATTGTGATTCTATCCTCGTATGTACTTCCTATTTCCTGCAAATTCATGTATGTTTCATTTGTTTAAATTAGAAATTTTTAAAGGGTGTAAAATTCATTTCATGGTGCTTTAGACTCAACCATTTAAACTCTGTGTTTTTCTTCTAAGTTAAGTTGGAATTCATCTTTAATGGTGCTCTAATTTGCTTTACGTTTCACCTTTCTTCCGCCATACACAAGGATATTGAAACTGAAAGATCATTTCCTATTTAGCCTTTATCCTCTCAAAGCTTCCCCTACCAATCATTGATTTCTCTCATTTTCAGTGAGTTGACTCCATAGCCCAAAAGTACTATGTTTCCTTGCTAGCGAAACTAGAAAAAACTTTCTCAAGCATCTGAATCTAGCCATCAATCCAAAGTTATTATCTATCAAAGACTAGGTCTCAGAGAGAATCCTCTCTAGATTGGAAAGGCTAGTTTCTAGTCTTAAAGTTAGTTTGTAGGTTACGTTGGTAGGTCGTTCCCTTCATCCCAACCATTTACCAAGTGCTAACATTTTGAAGGCGGATTGAAACGACGTGTGGGAGAGTCAGTTCTCGGAAGGGGAAAAATGAAGGGAAACACAAGGGCATTGCTAGATTTATTTCTTGCCTCCATTTTTCCCACAGGGAGGGTTTGCTAGCGGGTTGGGTAAACCAAGTAGACCTGATGCCCTAGATTTATACAATACAATTTAACACAAATTTGTCACTTTTACGCGTTTTACCCAACCTCCTCACTTCCGCGAACTCGTTGATGCTAACATATTCCACTCACCAAGGGTAAATAGAAGGACATGTCTTCCACACTTTTCCAGAACCTTAACACTTGTCAACATGATTCTTGCTATGCCCTTTCCTTTTGCTTGAACACAAACCAAAATAGAGAGGAAAAGATATTGTGGTGACAAAGGGTAGCCTTTATGAGTTGCACAAGACTAGCTCATTGGCACTCGAGACTTTACACTTTGTAAGTGTTAAATGTTGGTGTAACACTCCCTACTTTGGCAAAGACTAATAATGAATGACAAAGACTCTTTATAAATGGAATTATTCAAAATCTATAATTGGCTTGCATTGATCATGCATAACATTCAAATAATACCTAGTAGGCAAATTGTTGGAAGGAGTAATATGTAGTGCACTGTGATTATGTATCAAGAATGGTCATTTATTCCTTATTGATTTATTTTTGTTTTATTCTTGAATTTGTTGTATGAAAACTTCTTGTTCTTAAGAAACTTTTTTATTAAGTATGACATAATAAAACATGTCAATTGAGTTTAGCTCCAGTAATTGAGAGGAATGATTGTTATCATCCTTACTCAAGTTCACTTCTTATAAGTGACACGGTAAGCTTTTAACCAATATATTATTAGTATATTATTTGAATCAATAAAGTTAAAATTTATAACTATAAACATTTCAATGGTGGAGTGATTAAACTTGAAAAGAATCTTATCAAAACAAATTCGACAACGTGTGATTAATAAAAAAAATGTATGCACACTAAACTTGTTTTTCATTACCAATACACACAATATAAATACGTTTATGGATCTGTTGTCATATTCAACTTATTCTAAACCTGAAAATGTTTGTTGAGAGAATCTCTCAACAAACTCAAACAAACTCAAACTAATTACTATTGTAAGCATTATTTCCAATACCCTCTCTTAATGCTTACATTACACTCATTACAACATTGATCACAATTACATAACGCTCTTTACAAAACTTATGATAAAAACTGCATTTATATAAGTCACTCAATAACTGGTCTTCCTTAGCACTTACACTCACTCTGAACTTCGCGGTTTTTGCTCTTCTCTTCTTCACACTCTCAAGCTTTCCATTTCATTCATTTAAAACATAAACGCTTCCGATCATCATAAATGAGCTTGCAAGATCAACAATATTGACAAACTCGGCTCGTCGGGGCTTCCGCGATAAAAGATGTCAAGTAGGTGGTATGGATACTGAATGTGTTCAAAAGTTGATCATACAACTTGACTTGTCTATCACACAAGGATCTCATAAAATGTAACATATAATGGATGCTCTTGAAGTCCGAAGCACAACAAGACCCATCAATTTTATAACACGTTGTAAACAAAACCAAACTAGTGACCAACTTGTGGCAAGGTAGAGGCTTCTGCACACACCAAGTTAAGTAATGCTACCATGTTCTATGGTTGGTTCTACATCATTTAATATTTGTACACTACACATTAAAACATTAGACCCAACAACTAGACACATGAACAAACTGCACACTCCATAAAAGAATGAATTTCAAACACAGATTTGTAGTCGTCATTCAATTGATTTCAGGATCGATTCAAATTCCCAAAACAACCCCCGTGAATGCAATGAACTATTTGTGTCTCCCAAACATTAACATATATTGCACGCAGCAGAAAATGAAACCTCTCCCAAACATTAACATTAACAAGTACTCAATGGATGGAAATGAATTTAGCTGCATTGGTGCCTGATAGAGGATGTGATTACGAAGGAAATGTCACTTGAGATGGGCACGACTCAAATAATATGCCAGTTTTATTTTACGTAGCGATCCGGTCAATAACAATCTCCAACAACAATACCTAGGTGCCCTCAACACAACGATGGCTCCTCTCTGAGATTCTAGATCGGCGGTTCAACTGATCTGCTCAATCCACGGGAAAGGGATCCACAATGTCAAGATTGCATGACGACTCCCACAAATCTGTGCGATCACTCAAACAACACAGATGAAAAACTCACTCACACATAAAACAATATATGGAAATCAAATGCCTATGTACATAGGATTAAATCTCAGATCTCTTTATCTTCCTGAGCCCTCGAGTAAGGGAGTGAGGCTCAAATAAGCTTTAATACTATAATAGAAATCGAGTAAGGGAGTGAGGCTCAAATGAAAAAATTGTATGCACACTAAACTTGATTTTCATTACTAATACATACACTATAAATACATTTATGGAATCCAACTTATTTTAAACCTAGACACATTTGTTTTGTTGAAAAAATCTCTCAAAGAGACTCCAACTAATTACTAATATAAGCATTATTTCTAATAGTGATATAGTTAACGATGATTAACCCGCACTGAGGGTGAATGGCAGATTGTGAATCTTTCTTTTGAATTTAATGTACTGTCTTTAATGTCCAAAAAATGTCTTTAATGTCCAAAAAAGGTTCTGGTTCAACTGCCTTTTAATTTCCAGTACTCCGTTTTTGAATCTTCAAAGAAGCTACTATTTTCACCTACCTTTCAATTTTATTATTCGAGGGTGGGCTAAGTTGTCCTCTAGCAACTTTACATGATTGGTGTTTGTTTTCAACGGAATGTGGGGTCGTTAATTTTTTTTTTTAAATATATGTTTGTTTTGGGTTATCAACCGTTTCCTGGCTAAGCACTGTAGCTGGTCACCTTAAAATTGGTCAGAGTCACATAAAACAAAATTCGGTTAAAAGGTCGTTTCTTGTAAATGGAAATAGAAAAATTAAAAAGATTTAATAGGGTTGTTGCTCAATTATAAATGGAAATAGTAAAATAAAAAAAAGTTTAATAAGGTAGTTGGTCAGTATAGAATTTAGATGTGATTAAAAAAAGTTCACTAAGTAATCCGTCAGTATAGAATTTAGTTTTCCTAATTATAAATTCAAATTCTGTAATCTGGTAGTCCAGTTGGTTAGATCCTCCGCTGGCAAGCCGTTAACCCAGGTCGTGGGTTCAATTCTGAGTCCACCGAGGTTAGGCGCCTCGCATTGTGGCCGGCCGAATGTGTCGAAGGATTCAAATTCTGGGATAACTTTGTAAGGTTTCAGCAACATTTACAGCTGTCAATTGGGAGAAATAAAAAACAATAATAATTAAAAAATCTAGATGTCCGTAAGAATCCGATGCTTACCCACGTAATCGTACCTCCGACATCACCGATGAACACGCTTACTTGACACGAACCTGTTACGTACAAATCATAGTTAAAATTAATTTAGAACACATAATATATAATATATAGGGTCACTGAAATAATTATTTAAATCTTACAAAAAAAATTATTTAAATCTACATATTTAATATTATATTTAATATTTTTTTTAAAAATTAATATAAGCTTATTGAAATAATTATTTAAATCTATATATTTAATATATATTTTTAAAAATTAATATACAGGATCACTGAAATAATTATTTAAATCTACATATTTAATATTTTTTGTCAAATTTTATATAAATATATTTAAAAAAATAATAAAAAAAAATCATTTCATAAAACATTTAAACTACACTGTAACTTCTTAAAATGGTATTCATTGTCTTCGGTCATACTAAACTGAACCCGGTCCGTTTGTAGGATGACAAACTGCGCCGCACACGAAAAGATAAGAAATTGAGAGCTTCTGGACGGCGAATGCAAAGAATACGTCAAAACCCTCAGGAATGACATCTATTCAAAGATGACGGAAAGTTGCACACGTGTGATGTTTTAGTGGTTACAGTTAGTCTCCTGTTGTGTTCCCCTAATGGTAACAGTGTTATCTTCATGCAAAGAGATTTATGTATGTGTTTCAGATAAAAATGCTCCAATCGATGTTCCCAATCACTTGACAGGAAAACGTCGACGGCCACCGAACAACAACAGAAAATGAAATACAGTGAATATATACTTGTACATTTACAATTCAGTCACTTTGTTTTTTAGATGCTTTTTTCTTAATGTTCTCTGGCGGAGAGTAATCACTGCATCGCGTAGAAGATCCGAACCGTTGTTGCTTGTATCAAGTACGTTTCCACGCAATATGAACGCTTGTGAAGCAGCAACGCTCCTTTGCTATGGCTTTTTGTTCAGAGATGACCAAATCGACGGCCAAGTCCTTAACCGAAACGAAACTGCGCGCTACTCTGCGAAACTATACATGCCGATTTTTCTTTTCAGTACTCGTCTGCCTTTAGAGGAACGATCGGCGAAACAGACCAAAACGGAATCTGGAAAGGAGACAACCCGATGCAAGCCTCAGGAGACATCTTGGGCCGTGGTCATATGGCAGAGCCTGCTAGGCCGGGGCTGGAAAGATGTTCTCCTTCGCATGTGGTGGTTGGAGGGGCGTATAAGAGCAACGAGGGCTCTTCTCACCCATTCTCCTTCCACACCGCCGATTCTTACCAGCGAATTCGTCATGGCCGACCTACTCGCATTCAGCTGAGAATGCGTAGTAGAAGCAAGGGAATTGTTAGTATTTCTATGAAGACTGCAACGGAACGAACCTGGATGATTCGTGGGCGAACACATGCAAGTCTTTCTAGGCGGAGCACAGGGAATAGGCTTCATGGTGGAAGTGCCTTTCGGTGAAATTGGACGACCTGCGGATCGAACCTGCGATGCGGATTTGTCCAGGCCGAAATTGATAGAAGACGAAGCCGCGGCAGAAGTAGAAGAAGAGCCGCCGCTCAAGCTTGTCCGAGTAGGTGAAAGCGAAGGAAGGGCAGCAAAGTTGGAAGCAGAGGAAGATGAAGGAGAACTGAAATGGCGTGTGGGAGAGTGGAATCTCGGAAGGGCAAAGGTGAGGGGCAGCACAGAGGCGCTGCTAGATCTGCTTCTTGAATCCATTTTTCTATCAGAGGGGGTTTGCTAGCGAGATGGGCAAACCGAGTAGACCGGACGTCCTCGATTTATACAATACAATTTACCCAGAGTTGTCACTTTTACGCCAACAGGTTTTACCCGACCTTCCCACTTTCGCGAAACCGTTGATTAATGAATCCATGGTGTTTCTGTGACTCTGGAGTCGGTACCGCATATTGAAAACAAGGGACGGTGGCCCCTCCACTTTTGGGAAAAGGCGGCCATACTTCAAACTTTCTCCGCTGGACGCATTCTCAGTCATTGAGAAAGAAGATGATAACATATTCCAGAGGAAGTCCCACCACGGGATAAAGGTAGGACATTTCTTCGACACTTTTCCAGAACCTGAACACGTGTCGATATGCTGTTTGGTTATGCGCATCTTTTTTCTAGAGAACGAGAAGAAAATAAAACAAAGTTATGGCCCTTCCTTTGTTTCCAAGTAATCGGGGGACCCCCATGTTACAACTTGTAACAGTTCGCCAAGTGGTTGTGTTGAATATACGCGTAAACGAGGGAGTGGCTTCCCATCTATGGAGTTGTTTGAATCATTGTTATTGCGTGTTGGGTTATTACTTCATTTACTACTTGTGAAACTCTTGATTACGACTTATATTAGCTCGCTCTTTCGATCCAAGGATAAGAAATTATTCATTTATGTTAATCCTTGAAATTAAATATAAGAAAATGAAACGAAAGTTCTCTTTGCCTTGTGATGGAAGGAAAGAGAAAAAGATGATATTTTTGTCCTATACGAAAATAAATCAACACCATCTATTCCACGTGTTATCCTTTTGAGGTGAGAAGGACACATTTTTATTTTTTATCATAATTTTGTCCATACGCGTAATATACCTCTTAAAAATTTTGTAAGATGAAAAGTCCTCTTTCTAAATTGTTACTGATAGATTAAAGGGTACGTGATGGCACAGGTGTCTCGTTCTTGGACGACTAAGGCGGACAGTGTGCCACATTGGGGGATCCAATTGTGGATGCCATCGGTTAGGTGTGCAGTGCGCGGAAGATGTCATGAAGATGCCATGATCTCCTACCATTTGGGTTCCCATTCTTTATGAACCCGTCTTCTCATTGGGTTAGTTATAGATTCAATTCAACCGCCTCCTCCATTGGCAGATCTAGAAATTACAATGCTCGATCAAGTTGATCAGGTTTTGATGCTAGGTAAACTATACAGGAAACTTAGCAATTGCATTTGAGAACTAATGGGCATTTATCTTCTCCATTATCTTATCTAAACCTTCTCTTATTTCTCCACTATATACACATTTAGTGGATAAATCAACATAATTGCAAAGCATAGTTATCAAATTCAGTCGAATTGGATTAAAGAATTCGAAAATTCGACACTTCGATTCGGTTTGACCAATAATACGTTAAATTCAATTCAATACGGGCGATCAGATCGGAGGGATCGTCGTAGTCTTCTTCATGGCTGCTAGGAGATCGTGATTGTCTTAGGCTTCCACAGTTTGACTAGTAAATAGCCAGAACCATGGAGCAAGAAGAGCCAATTCATTCGTGGAATAATCAACTCAGATTTTAGGTTATGGATTGGGCAATAGGTATCGCTCAACATGGATAGATATAGATTGAAGTAGAAAAGTCAAATATTCCAATGATCGATGGTAAAAGATCGCAATGCGAGTCAAATATCCCTGAAAATGGTTGAAGCTAGAAGCTCCCCGTAGGCTCTTTGGCTTGATGGGAAACAAGGCGTACGAAGAAAGGGGGAAATAGTAAGTCGTCCTCCATTTTCGTGAGAGAGGATTTTGTGGGTATTCGTTTTGACGCTAAATGAGCAGTTCATGGTTCATAACTCACCGCCCAATTAAACTCTCTATACCGAGTTAGTACTCATGTCTTGCGATGAGCTGGTAGTCTGCAGCTTTGATGACCAGTTGTTTCTTCTCTACTGTTGACTCGAGCCCGGCAGCCCATGCTTCACCGAATTTGCTGGAATAACTAGCTAAAGGAATGGGCCACAACTGAATTGGGTACACTTTCATTAATAGGTCTCCTTTGGTCGGTTGATGAAGGAGGGAAAGGTTCTACTAAATGAAGTTGTATCCTTTGTAAATGTCTTAAACCGCAAAAGAAACAGAGTAAAAAGAGTTGAAAACAGATGAGAACTTTCTGAAATTTTGAAAAACTAACATATTTTAGTATTTGTAAGATGTATACTCCTATTTTTTTTTTTTTCGAATTCGATTTTAGGTAATTGAATTTTTTTTGTATCGAATCGAATCCGAATTCGAACTTGGTAACTATGCTACAAAGAGTTTTCTATTATTGCATCCTTAAAAGAATGACCCTTAGATGATGGTTTATGCTTTTCTCCATCTCCTCCATGAAAATGAAGGCGAGGGAAAACATGGAATCCTTTCCAATGCCATAATCGAAGAGCATACAATGATCATCCAATTACTTTCCATCAAATAGAAGGCACTACTAACGTACCAAGATCTCCTCTTTGTTTTGTAATTTTAAC
The DNA here is from genome assembly GCA_009831015.1 of Picea engelmannii. NCBI lineage: Eukaryota > Viridiplantae > Streptophyta > Pinopsida > Pinales > Pinaceae > Picea > Picea engelmannii. The sequence continues at coordinate 901,491 of ML777935.1, read as the reverse complement.
TTAAGAGATGCCACTGATTCTAGCATTTTTACATGTAATGAACACATGTCACCTAGTGATTTCAACATACACATGCCAAGTGATCATTTCTACAAACACATGAGGATTAAACATTTCTTCAAATAGTTGGCATGCATCCTCAAGTATTGGGGAACATTCACTACAAATAGAAAAAATATGGCACACAAAGTTTATTCTTCCAATTAGGGGACATGGTACAAGAAGCTCATCTCATCACAATTGCATTATTGAACTAACCTTGTTCCATATGATGGAAAAAAAATTGTGCCTTTCCCTATAAGGGTAAGTGCCCCCCAAATAGAACTTACACAACCTAGTCTTGTGAAATCTTTATAAAATCATCAAACCCCAACCCTCAAAGGTGGTCAACCATTAGAGTTCCTCCACACCATGGGCAAAGCCAAAAGTTTCATTGAAGGTGCACATCTTGTCCTTGAATTGCACATAGAGCTTAGTCTTTTGCGTACATATTCACATAGTTTGGAATTATGCCTACAAAAGCTTGGTCTTCTCGCTTGCGTATTCAGAGAGTTGACTCGGAAAGTGGGTTGGAAAGATAGGGTTTCAAGGATTGTCATTATTCTCTCACATCAAACAAATTTTCCAAAATAGTATATACTAGCACAATCGTTAATTCGGCTGGTGAACGTCAAAAGGTATTGACTCTTTCTAATTAATTATCTCACCAAAGTACTTCACAGGGTAATGGGTAAAAACCCTACACAGAAAAATAAAAATAAAAAACCACACACAGTTAAACTCCATGTAGTAAATAACCAACATAGTCAAAACCGCAGGCAAAGGAAAATTCCACAGCGCAGTAAATAATTGACACAATGAAAACCATGCACAATAAATAATCTGAGTGGTTGTTATACTTGAAACCAGCATGAAGAAAATTGACTCATAGCATTACGGAGACGGGGGAAGCAAAGCCCAATTTGTTCCAATTAATCATTAAGATTTACAATGTATATATAATATTATGAATGGTTGAGGAGCGGTTTTAGGAAGTTGTGACGGTTGGAAACTAATCACCAACTGATTTCTCCATTATTCTAACTCTCCCCTTTAATGGAGAAAGGATTCACATCCACACCTAACATCTCCCTAAACAATTCAAATTTGATCTTCTGAAGAGGCTTAGTGAAAATATCAGCAGTGTTTTCACTAGTGTTACAATACATTAAAGAAATGTCACGAGACTGCATCTTTTCACAAACAAAATGGAATTGAGTATCAACATGTTTTGTCCTTGAATGATAAACTAGATTATTTTCCAACTTAATTGAGCTCTGGTTATCGCATTTGATTATCATAGCTTTCTTTTGTTCTTCTCCAACATCTTGAAGTAGTCTGCTCAACCAAACAACTTCACAAGTTGATGCACACAACGCTTTATATTTTTCTTCAATGGATGACAAAGACATAGTAGGTTGCTTCTTACTGCTCCATGAAACAATCCCGGATCCAATGCCAAATACATAACTCATAGTAGATCTCCGATCATCTGGATTGCCAGCCCAATCTGAATCTGAGTAACTTGCAAGCTCAACATCGAATGAATCAGTATACTTAATACCATAATCAAGTGTGCCTTTGAGATACCTGAGTACCCCTTTCGTGGCATTCCAATGGCTTTCTAGAGGTTTTTCCATAAACTGATTTAACACACTAACAGAGTATGCTATGTCAGGTCTAGTTGTAGTGAGATAGTTCAAGCTTCCCACCATCTGTCTATACACCATATCATTTACCTCCTTCGAACCATCATCGTTGTAAAGTTTCGTGTTCTGTTGCATTGGAACATAAGAAACTTTACACTGATCCATTTTAAACCTCTTAAGTACTTCTCTGACATATTTACCTTGAGACACAAAGGTTTAACCAACATTTCTCCAAACTTCAAGATCGATACAATAATGTAACTTACCAAGATCTTTCATTTTAAATACCTATGACATTTGCTTTTTGATTCCACTAATCAATTTTTCTGAATTTCCTATAATAATTAAATCATCAACATATAAGGAAATCAATGCAATGTGCCCCTTTTCATCAAACTTGGTATACAAATTTGGATCACTTTTTCTCCTCATAAAACCCTGCTAAAGAAAGAATGAATCTATCTTCTCATACCATGACCTAGGTGCATGTTTCAGTCCATACAATGTTTTCTTTAATTTACATACTAAATGTTCCTGACCGATTTTCACAAACCCCTCTGGTTGAGTAAGGTAAACCTCCTCCTTTAACTCACCATTCAGGAAAGCAGACTTTACATCTAATTGATAAAGCTTCCAATGGTGTTTTGTAGCTAGTGCAATTAACATTCTTATAGTGTTTAATTTAGCTACTGGTGAAAATGTTTTTGCATAATCAATGCCCTCTTTCTGTGAATACCCTTTTGCTACCAATCTGGCTTTATATTTATCTATACTACCATCTGCTTTTGATTTAAGTTTTTATATCCATTTACATCCTATGGGATTTTTATCTTTAGGCAACTCAGTCAATTCCCAAGTTTCATTTTTCATTATAGAGTCATATTCTTCATCCATTGCTTCTCTCCACTCTTCATGTTCATTAGCTTCATTAAAACTCATGGGTTCTATGACATTTGAAATATTACTCTTTAGGGCATAATCTTTATATTTTTCAGGTGGACGAACCTGTCATGAAGATCTTCTCAATTGGATGGTGACTTCTTCTTCTTTTTGTGAAGTTTCTTCTTCACTGCTAGATGTATCCATGTCACTTGTTGCCTTTTCCTGCTGTTGCTTCTCTTCTTTGAAATCTTCATCTTCAAGAAGTACCTGCCATCTTTCATGACTATTGTCCTCACTGTTTCCTTCTGCCTGTTCATGGAAGATTACATCTCTAATTGCAAACACTTTGTGAGTATATGGATCAAACATTTTATATGCTTTAAATTCTGAACTACTCCCTATAAAAATACATTTGATAGCTTTAGCATCAAACTTCTTCCTATTCTCCTTTGGAATGTGTGCAAAAGCCTTACACCTAAATATCCTCAAATTATTAATTGTTGGTTTAGAATCATACAACGCTTCGAAAGGAGTTTTATGATCAAGACACCTTGTTGGAATTCTATTCTTTACGTAAACAACAGTGCTAATAACCTTAGCCCAAAAAGAATTTGAGAGATTCTTACCGTTCATTATACTTCGTGCACACTCCACCAGAGTTTTGTTTTTCCTTTCTGCAACTTCGTTCTATTGTGGAGTGTGGGGTACTATAAATTGTTGTACTATTCCATGATCTTTTCAATACTTGATGAAGTTCCCCAATCTGTACTCTCCCCCTTGATCTAAGTGAAGGATTTTGATGGGTTTTCATGTTTGCTTCTCCACCATGTTTTTAAATTTCTTGAAACATTAAAAAACATCACTCTTTTTTCTAAGGAAATAAACCCATGTGTATCTTGTGTAGTCATCAATAAATAATAAGAAATAATAAGCACCTCCTAGAGACCTTGTGTGCATTGGTCCACAAACATCAGTGTGCACAAGTTCTAATAAATCTCTTTTTCTCCTATCGGGATTAGGGGGGGAATTCAACTATGTGAATCTTTCCTAATGCACAACCTTCACAAGCAGCATACTCATTCTTCAACATAGGGAGTCCTTCAACCATAATTTGTTTTTGTAATAACAACAAATCATGATAATTAATGTGACCATACATTTGGTGCCAAAGAGTTTCTGTAGGCATAGTCGCAGAAGTTAAAGCTTGATGATTCTTTCTCGTGACATCAAGTTTGTATAGGCCTCCAACTCTAACTCCTGAAGCAACAATTCTATAATGATCCTGGAAGTCCTTCACTATACAATGTGTCTTGAAGAATTCGACCTTCAAATCCCGATCTGTAATGGTGGACAATATAGAAATCAAGTTTTTCTTTACCCCAGGGACATACACAACATTACTGTAACATCCCCGACCCTCCAGACACCAGGTAATGCTACCACGCGGAATACACACACACACACACACACACACACACACACACACACATATATATATGCATTTTAATGTATTTAAAACACTTAATTGCGATAAACACAGAATTACAGCTACCAGTTCAGAATCAATGGAACTAATCATAATTCATATACGCAACGAAATACATGATAACATTCAAGCATCACAAAACATGCATAAAATACATAATTAAGCACAACAATGATACTTATCTTTTAGCTGGATTAAATCCACCAACTACGTGCAGACCTTCCATAAACCTCCCAGCCTTAGACTGTGTTGCTCATCACTCTCAGTAGTAGGTCACCCCCGAGTTGGGACTAAACTCCACCGGGCAAGGGAATTCTAAGCTTGGAAAGGACAACAAGGAAGTTGCACAAAACAACAGGAAGGATCTTTTATCCTAGGAGCCACTTACGCCCACAACTCACATACCCTCCTTTTCCCTTTAGGCGCAGGTCCTGTCATACCCACGAGCTATTCCTGCGCGCTTCCAAACTCCAAGTTTTAGGCGCTAGCCCAATTTCATTAGCCCTTTCCTTCATATGAACCTGGGCTATGACCTCATAGAAAACTGTGATTGCGGGCATGGGCAAGAGTGGTTTTAGGACAACCCATTTTTCGCCCCGCAATTCACCTCCAGCTGCCACGCATCACTTTGTTAAAACCATGGTATAAATTGCAGCCCGCTCTCAGATTTTTAACATCCGAGCAATTTCTGGCCCCGCAATCCAACTCGTCTGTCGATCTCCAATCCCTTGGCAATGATCCGCGATCAACGACTGTTATCTATCTCCCCTTTTCTACCTTATTTCCTCCTTCCACATGCGATCCCAGATCTACATGATTTGTCCACATGTAGCTCCCTTCCAAATCAACGGCTACGGTTGATTCCATCTCTCTGTCCCTCAAAAGTTTCAACTCTCAACTATCTGCTTTTCCCTATATGACAATATTCTAGAGTGGAAGATCTATTGACACCTATCCTCAACAATCAGACGGTTCTGATGAACTCCGTCTCTCTGGCCTTCGAGAGTTCTCACGTCTCCACACACACAAGTCTCCGGAGTGAATTTCCCCGGAGTGACAGATCTTCTGCCACACGTCCTCTCCAAATCAACGGTCCTGATTCTCTTCGGGACTTCGGCTCTTTCCGACCATGACCATATCAATGGTCCTTCAACCTCCTCCTCGATCAAAGATCGAGATCTCCTTCGGGACTTCGATGCTTTCATCCTCTTCTTTCCTCCGGAGTGCTCCATACCCGGAGTTCCAGATCTGGTGCCACACGTCCACTTTCAGATCAACGACCAAGATTTACTTCGGTTGTTTCTCCTCATCCTTGTCCACAAAATTCTGAAGTTGTGGATCTTACGCCACCTGTCCTCCTTAACGATGGATGGTCCCAAATCACTTCGGGACTTTGGGACTTTGACAAGTCCACTTCTCCTGCGTACACAAGGGTTAAGTCTCGTGCGCTTACCTCCGGATCCAATGGTTGTTGTTCCTTCATGCTCAGGCCTAATGAATGGGATCTGTTCCTCTCCTCTGTGCTTCCTATGTTCTGTTGGATGTTGATCTAACGGTCTAGGCTCCTCCCCACAACTGATCTGACGGTTGTTGTCGCTCCTCCTCCTGAGCTTTTGACTTCTTCTACCCTGGAATATTTTGTCAGTGTTCAAAGGCTTAGGCCTTTGACCTTTCTCCTGCGAGTCTGCCTCTTGGATCTCGTCTTCGCTCTCATAAGAATTATCTCTTCTGAGCTTTAGGACTTAGAATGAGTTTGTCTCCCACACACTCCTTGCATTATGTCTTCTGAGCTTTTCAAATTACTCAATATCCTAAGGGTCTCGTCCCTTCTGTTTCTTTTCAAAGGAAAACTTTGTGCCCTCCTGACAACCTTTTGCTCAAAGCACACCTTGCTGAGCGTTTTCTACAGAGTGTTCAACAGCTCTGTGAGTATCTTCCTCCTATACTCTTTTCCCTGAACTTGATAAAGAGTTCTCTCTGTGCACACTTGCACTCGCTCGATTCCCGCCCGACAGATCCCTACAGAGTTCTCAGTGACTCTATCTCTCTCTGAACTCAACACAGAGTTCTTCTTGTGCACTCCTTGCACTTCTGCTGATGAAGTTGAAATGGTATCTCTCCTGAGCTTCTCTGAGGTTAATTTACCTCTGTCAACGCACTCCTTGCGGACAATGTGCACTGCTTGCACTCGAAAACTCAAAGAAGAGAAACAATTGAAACTTATTCAATACTTCACCATTTTACGCATTCAGACCAATCTGATTTAAGAAAACGTTCAGATTTCATTTTCTTTCTAAGCTCTTCTCTTCTCTGTAATCATTTTCAGGCACTAGCCCCTTTCTCTTAGTCTCCAATCCATGTGATCACGGGCCATGACCAAGCGCTAGATCACTAGGTGCTTACTCGGGCCTTCGGCTTCAGAAGTTTTCAAAGCACAACACAACAGACCCTCTAGGTTCCGAATTAATGAACTTGCGAAGTAGGGCGGCTCACCCGTCCATTATTACTCAGCATCCGACGATCGAAACTTACTATGGAACCTCAGGTGTCTGAGTTCCGGATCTTCAGGACTTCAGAGCTTCGGAGGATCTCACATCCACACATTCGAACTATTAGTCTTTGAACATTCCCAATCACCTTTGGTGACGTCATTACGTCACAACACTTAACGTTTTCCAATTGTGGGGGCATGCAACGGTGGTTTGGAGCAACCTGCCTTTCCTCTCACAATTCTTCTAACATTGATATGTAACACCTCGGTGAAACTGCAGATTGGATTGCGAGACCGCTTTGGATAATTAACTTTCGTGCAACTTGGGTCCCCGCAATGCCTTCTGGTCGTCGATCTTGATGTATCGTGATCAACGCCAGTGTGGGTCCTCTGACCTTTAACTTCATTATATAACCTCGGGTCCCACTAACCATGCTCATACGGAGTGCCATGTGGCAGAATACTAGCGGCTGACTCGTGGCCCAATCAGACAGGTGTCACATGTCACATTCCATATGGAATTTCAATATTCCATGGGCTCGGAACCCACTTTTATGTGGCACACAACCCATGTGTCCACGTCAATCCAAGTGAAGTCATCATGACTCACTACTTCGGCTCTTTGGGAGCTTTCTCCCTTCACTACTGCGAAATTGTAATTGAATTGCTAGGTGCAGGAAATTCTAAGATCACTGCATAAGATTTTGTACATATTGCAATTGAATTATGATGTACAACAAATACTGACAATTTGTTGGCTGTATGCAAGATGAAACATTACAGGAAAAATGGTATGCAGTTTGGTGTCTGTGGAAAACCACAAGGATGGATGCATTCATAATATGGCAACAACGAAGATGAATTATGAAATAGAATTTCATGTTTTGGGGAAAAAGTTGAATTCCCTTTTGAACTAATTGGAGTTCCTAAATGTTTTCTTTTATGTTTTCTCATGATAATTGCATGTGGGTGATGCAGATGAGATGATGTTCATAAAAGTTAGAATGTTGACTACAAAGAGTAGCTCGGGGAAGATGTCGATTGGAGACCTCTGAAGGTATTTGGAACTCCTCGAGCCATGGTGCTCTAATACTTCCGGTCCGGCCTATTGTTAAAGCCCAAGGAAAGGGAGGTGTAACAGCCGATGGACTGTGTGACAGTGAAGGTGCACACTCCAGGGGTGGAACAAGCATGTGGGAAAGAGAGACCGTTGGTTGGAATGAGATTGGGGTTTGGTACCTTGGCCTAGACCATGTTGATATGGAAGTCTTCTCAATCAAAATATAAGTATCAATTCTCTATTCATTGTATGATATGTATCTCGTAATTCATATACAAGTTATAATGTTATTACAATTTAGAATTGTTTATATATATATATTGCATGTATGTTCTAATGTTGCTTCTGAATGAATAGGTGTATGAGAAGAGTGTTTACGTCTATGGAGTCATAGCATTGATGGGACTTTATCAATGGATGGAACATCGTGGATCTACAACCATTCGGTTCTCTCAATGAGGTTTAATTGAAGCATATATGTAGTGTCACTTTTCACTACCGAGGCTTTCAAACCTCTCGCTAACCAATCTGTACATGGACTTTTACATAAAACATACAGAATTGTATAATCACATGCTTAACAACAAAGAGATACATTTTAATTCTCGGAATAAACATATAGTTACTGTTTTAATTAGACAATCAGTAATTCCTTTACACAGCGGAAAACATGATAACAGATCTAGCACAGTCATGATAAAATGTGGTAAGAATATAATTAAACACTTATCTTGTGACAGTGGAGAAATCCACCAACCAAATGCAGGCCTTCCACGAACCTCCCAGTCGTAGACCGCACTGCTCCTCAACTCAACAGTCGGTCACCCCCGAGATGGGATTGAGCTCCACCCCAGGGCAAGGAATCCAGACTCAGGCTGAGGTTATAGGAAATTCAGTCACACACAACCACCAGGAAGAATGCTCTCCCATGAATCTCCCATGCTCACTGCCCACATACCCTCATTCCCCACATGCCCGTTCCACCCAAGGAGAGTGCACCTTCTCTGTCACATGGACAGTCCTTCGGCTGCCAGTCTCCCTTACCTTGGGTTATAGGAACAGACCGGACCAGAAGTCTCCGAGTTCTATGGCAGCTACAGGGTTCCTTCCAAGAGCTCTCTCTTTCCTCTGCGCACTCTCTCACCTGGAGGGAGTCGCTCACAGGCCAACAGGCCTCACGCAGTCCAGAACTGCGTGCCACATCAAACACAGGGAAATTGGACATAGACTTCCCAAGAACCGGTTCAACAGTCACAGGTTGTTCTCTCGGTCAAGATTTCAGAATAGGGCTCCACACACAAGCTCGCTTAGCTTTTCCTGGGCAAACAGAGACTCTTCCCTGAAATTGACATAGACATTTTGTTCAGGGAATGCACACACTGGTTTTCTCTCACAGGAAGACTCTACGGTTCTGGACAAGGGTAAACACACATTCTCCAGCACCCAACACATGCTTCCTCTCTGGAACAGACATACACGAGGTCTCTTGCAGACTGGCTCCTACGGCTCCTACTCAGGGCAGTCGGGTCGAATGGAATGTCCCCGCCCACGACTGTTCCTTTATGTTTTATTTGCATGCGTCAGGGTGGACATTTGTCACCTTGGGAACTGCATGCGTTCCATCCGCATGCCTCCCTGTACATGCCTTTCCTTTTTGCTAGGAACTTAGGATAAAATAATATGCACATGGATTTTTAGGAAATAATATTAAAATATTATTCCAGGCCTAAGCCCCTAGGCTTAGCCCCTAGGATCAACACTCAGCCCCTTTTCCCACCTTCCAGCCCCTAGTTCCTTGCCCACTCTGTGGACGCTCAGTCCCCCTTCACTCATTCATCGTGGTCGGTCTGCACCTGGCGGTGTTTATATTTTATTGATTATTCTGCATACATACAAGTACAACAACAAGCTCCTAGCCCCCAAACACTTAGGCTTCCTGGCCTAACAAACACATAAGCCTTCCAGCTTATACAAAACTTGGCTCACCAGCCTATAGAACACATTTACAATTCATTGCATATATCATGATCTGTAACGGGGCTCGGCCTTGGGGACACT
>ML777935.1:835183-887089 GCA_009831015.1 Picea engelmannii | reverse complement strand
AGGATTTTCATTATGTGTTCTTCCTTATCCTTTTCTTTTCCATGCTCATTGGAGTTCGATCCTTCGACTCCCAGGTTAACATCCTTTCCTTTCCGTTCGTCTTCTTTTTCAGGGGTAATCTGCACTCTTCCCCACTCCATACTTGGCGTTGATTAACTGGGGTTCTGGCCTTCGTTGAACTCTGCACATGCACTCTGTGCAATTAAATTTGAAATTTGTTAGGCCATTAAACCTTCACGAACAATCCACAATATTTATAAACCAGTTCGGACAAAATAAAAGACATTTCGTTTTAAACCAGTTTCTTGAACTTGAAATATTATGTATCTCTCCCATTTCTTTGCGTTTAAGGTAATTTCCAATAGTTATGGCACTCGTCAGTCTTCTGCAATATAACGCACAGACGATTCGAATTTGTCAAGCCTTTGTCCCTTGACAATTCGTCATATTTCATAACCATCGATGTTTAATAAGGTGTTTCAATTTCATGAATTGTCTGAGCTCTGTTTAGCTCTATATTTTCTGGTGTTCGTAACTTCAGTTTTTAGTATTTCGGGACTTTTGGAACCTTGAGTTTCAGGGTTTCGGAGTTTCGGTACTGGAGAACTCTCGTTTCACTCTCCTTCCCCACCCCCGACTTCCGAAATTCCGATTTACCTTATTCTACGGCTCCACAGCACAGCTGTCGCCCTCAACCGTAGTGGTACGTGGTGTGTTTCAGAGGATCCTCATCACCTTCGGTGATGTCATTAGGGTCCCACCACTCTTGTCTTGTATCCCCACTCGCGGGCACGTGGTACTCTTCATGCATCTACATGGCACATCTCCCGATTGAAGCTTCGGGTGTCGGGGTTTCGTGATCCCCAACGACATGAGTTCCTGTCCTCCCGAACTCCCGATCCCTGATTTGTGGATGCGCCTTTGCCTTAGCCCCCGGCTATGCATAGGTCCATGTGACCGCCTCTCATAAGACCACAGTCTTTTTACTCTTATCGGGGTTTCGGACTTCCCAATGTCCAAATGCACATGTCCTCAAGATTCGCGATTCTCCGAACCCCGATTTCCGATGGATGACTCTTCTATCGGGAATTTCCCCGATGGTTCCGATGGCTGCCACTTGTCCATGTCACTGACTCAGTCATGGCCCCACACTATTTTCTTAGTCAGTCGGGATATCGCGTTTCGCGATTTCAAGTTGCAAGATTATCCTGTCCTCAGGATCTCCGATACGCCGACTTCCGACTCTCTTCGGATTTCTGACACGCATCCTAAATGATGGATGGTTTAGATCGTTGCCGAAACTTTTACTATGAAAATTCCCGACCTCCTGACATCGTGACTCCCGATATCGCAATTCCCGATTTCCCGAAATGGGAAATCTCACGACATGTGTCCTCCATCTTTCGGACGGTTTAGATCTATTTTAGAGCTTTCCCCCCTAGTTTCTGAGGTTTAACCTTCAGACACCTCCCGGCATATCCAACGGCTGTCGGGTTTTCCGGCCGAGATCTGACGGGCCAGACGTTTTCTAACTAACTCGGGATTTCACGTATCGCGATTTCCACACTCCTGTGCCATTTCCAAAGGAATTTTAATCCTTACACACATTTTTCCAGATCCGACGGTCACAAGGGCTCGCCTTCCCTCCCGAACAGATCCTAAGGTTCTAACACCATTGGTGTAGAGACCTGTCTCCCCGTGGCCATAAACCACACCGGTTGCAGTTTCACTGCACCGCTAAACCTCCTAAGCTCGTAAGCACAGTCAAGCAACTACTTGACACTCTGGAACAACCCAAGGTTCGAAATTGGCCATTCCAGGTCCAATTTCTCTTCACATTCTTGGTCCAAAGACCGTCCCACTGGCCCATTTAAGCTCAGTGTCGAAACCTGGGCTCTGATACCAATTTGTAGTGTCACTTTTCACTACTGAGGCTTTCAAACCTCTCGCTAACCAATCTGTACATGGAATTTTACATAAAACATACAGAATTGTATAATCACATGCTTAACAACAAAGAGATACAATTTAATTCTCGGAATAAACATATAGTTACTGTTATAATTAGACAATCAGTAATTCCTTTACACAGGGGAAAACATGATAACAGATCTAGCACAGTCATGATAAAATGTGGTAAGAATATAATTAAACACTTATCTTGTGACAATGGAGAAATCCACCAACCAAATGCAGGCCTTCCACGAACCTCCCAACCGTAGACCGCACTGCTCCTCAACTCAACAGTGGGTCACCCCCGAGTTGGGACTGAGCTCCACCCCAGGGCAAGGAATCCAGACTCAGGCTGAGGTTATAGGGAATTCAGTCACACACAACCACCAGGAAGAATGCTCTCCCAAGAATCTCCCACGCTCACTGCCCACAGACCCTCATTCCCCACATGCTTGTTCCACCCCAGGAGAGTGCACCTTCTCTGTCACCTGGACAGTCCTTCGGCTGTCAGTCTCCCTTACCTTGGGTTACAGGAATAGACTGGACTAGAAGTCTCCGAGTTCTGTGGCAGCTACAGGGTTCCTTCCAAGAGCTCTCTCCTTCCTCTACGCACTCTCTCACCTGGAGGGAGTCGCTCACAGGCCAACAGGCCTCACGCAGTCCAGAACTGCGTGCCACATCAAACACAGGGAAATTGGACATAGACTTCCCAAGAACCATTTCAACAGTCACAGGTTGTTCTCTCGGTCAAGATTTCAGAATAGGGATCCACGCACAAGCTCGCTCATCTTTTCCTGGGCAAACAGAGACTCTTCCCCGAAATTGACATAGACATTTCGCTCAGGGAATGCACACACTGGTTTTCTCTCATAGGCAGACTCCACGGCTCTGGACAAGGGTAAACACACATTCTCCAGCACCCAACACAGGCTTCCTCTCTGGAACAGACATACACGAGGTCTCTTGCAGACTGGCTCCTACTGCTCCTTCTCAGGGCAGTCGGGTCGAATGGAATGTCCCTGCCCACGGCTGTTCCTTTTTGTTTTATTTGCATGCGTCAGGGTGGACATTTGTCACCTTGGGAACTGCATGCGTTCCATCCGCATGCCTCCCTGTACATGCCTTTCCTTTTTGCTAGGAACTTAGGATAAAATAATATGCACATGGATTTTTAGGAAATAATATTAAAATATTATTCTAGGCCTAAGCCCCTAGGCTCAACACTCATCCCCTTTTCCCACCTTCCAGCCCCTAGTTCCTTGCCCACTCTGTGGACGCTCAATCCCCCTTCACTCATTCATCGTGGTCGGTCTGCACCTGGCGGTGTTTATATTTTATTGATTATTCTGCATACATACAAGTACAACAACAGGATCCTGGCCCCCAAACACTTAGGCTTCCTAGCCTAACAAACACATAAGCCTTCCAGCTTATACAAAACTTGGCTCACCAGCCTATAGAACACATTTACAATTCATTGCATATATCATGATCTGTAACGGGGCTCGGCCTTGGGGACACTACAATATAACAAGGAACAATAAGTTGAATGCTTCCTGAAGCAACTCTATGGAATGTAGCAATTGAGTTTCAACTGCAATATGGATACCAGAATTGGTGCTTGAAAGTAAAGCTGGATAATGGGCTTCCAATAGCTAAAGCTTGGAGCTTTTGAAGAATTTTTGAATTATATATGTGTAATTAAGTTGCACTGAGGACAGTGAAAAAATAAGGGGAGGGGATTGTAATACCCCAAGGATGAGCCCCAATTATATCTATGTATTGTAAACATGTTTTGTAGGCTAGTGAGCTGAGCAATTGTAAGTTGGTAAGATTATGTGCAAGTAAGATGGAGAGCCTAGGTGTTAAAGGCCAGGAGCCTGTTTTGTACATGTAATTATGCACTTTGTTAATATAAAAATATCGTTGTGTGTAGACTAAACACGAAGAAAGAGTGATGGGGGCCTAAGCTTCCACAAGGTTGGGCAAGGGAGGGGGCTAAGTATTTGTGCCTAGGGGCTAAGCTGGGGGGCTTACCTCTAGAGGAATAATATTTTAATATTATTTCCTGAAAATTAAGGTGGACATAATATGTTTTGTTATCCTAAGTTCCTGGTAGCTGGGGACGTAGGCTAAATGGAGCGCATGCAGCTCCAGGAAGACAAGTGTCGACCTGGGCTCATGCAGTTAAAAGCTGAAGCGTCAACTGTGTTGTGGGATGGATTGCCATTCTCGACCCACTATCTAACCGTGAATTGAGAGCATCCATCATAGATCTCTAGAACCAGTAACCCTTGAGTCAAATCATGTTGGTAGCTCATGATTCATTCTGCCATCCTCCGCCTGAGTTTGTTTGCCATTCTTCCATCCTCCCTCGGAACCTGAGACCTTTGTGTCTGCCCTCTACATAACCTCGCACATATGAGAAACTAGTCGGGGAGGGAAAAGTCGACCTATGTGTTTTGTGAACCCAGGTTTATCCATACTATAAATCTGAGTTCATGCCTTAATCATTTGGGGTTGCTGCCTTGTGTTCGCCTGAGCCATGTTGTGTCTTAGCGTTAGGCTGTTTCCATTTTCGGTGTCCATAATTTTTCATGTTGTTGTTGTCACCTGTATTCTAGCCGAATGTTGTTGTAGTATTGCTTAAGAGCTGAATTGAAGAAGTAGGTTATAAGGCCTGTGAAAAACTCTCCCAGGAGAGAGAGTTTGTTGGGAAGTGAGTTCTCCTGGAAGGGATTCCCATAGTAGCTACAGTTATCTGAGACTTTTGGTCCAGCCTATTGCTAAAGTCCAAGGTAAGGGAGGTGTACTGGCCGATGGACTTGTAGCAGTGAAGGTGTACTCTCCTGGGGTGGAGCAGGCGTGTGGGGAATGAGGGTTTGTGAGCTATGGGCGTAAGTGGCTCCTGGGATAAAAGATCATTCCTGTTGTTTTGTGCAACTTCCTTGTTGTCCTTGCCAAGCCTAGAATTCCTTTGCCCAGTGGAGTTTAGTCCCAGCTCAAGGGTGACCTACTACTGAGAGTGATGAGAAGTGCGGTCTAAGGCTGGGAGGTTCGTGGAATGTCTGGACGCAGTTGGTGGATTTACTCTAGCTAAAAGATAAGTATCATTGATGTGCTTAATTATGTATTTTATGCATGTTTTGTGATGCTTGAATGTTATCATGTATTCCGTTGCGTATATGAATTACGGTTAGTTTCATTGATTATGAACTGGTAGCTGTAATTATGTGTTTATTATGATTAAGTGTTTTATATACATTAAAATGAATATGTATATCATATAAGTGTCTATTTCGCGTGGTAGCATTCTGTGGTGTCTGGAGGGTCGTGGATGTTACAAATTGGTATTAGAGCATGGTTACAACACTGAGCCTCGATAGGCCATGTTAGTGGAAGTTGAAGCAAGAATTTTGGAAGGAGGTTCACTTTCCATTTCCCATCCGTTGTCTAACCCGTTGGGGCCTCTGCGTCTGCCCTCTGCATAACCTCGCACATCTGAGAAACCATTCGAGGAGGGAAAAGTCGACCTGCATGTTCTGTGAACCCAGGTTTATCCATACTACAAATCCGAGTTTGTGCCTTAACCGTTTGGGGTTGTTGCCTTGTGTTATCCTGAGTTGTGTTATGTCTTAGTGTTAGTTGTTTCCATTTTCGGTGTCCATAATTGTTCCTGTTGTTGTTGTCACCCGTATGCTAGCCGAATGTTGTTGCAGTATTGCTTAGGAGCTGAATTGAAGAAGTAGGTTGTCACGCCTATGAGCAACTCTCCTAGGAGAGAGAGTTTGTTGGGAAGTGAGTTCTCTTGGAAGGGAGTCTCATAGCAGCTACAGTACTCCGAGACTTCTGGTCCAGCCTGTTGTTGAAGCCCAAGGTAAGGAAGGTGTACTGGACGATGGACTTGTAGTAGTGAAGGTGTACTCTCATGGGGTGGAGCAAGCGTGTGGGGAATGAGGGTTTGTGAGCTGTGGGTGTAAGTGGCTCTTGGGATAAAAGATGCTTCCTGTTGTTTTATGAAACTTCCTTATTGTCCTTGCCAAGCCTAGAATTCCCTTGCCCGATGGAGTTTAGTCACAGCTCGAGGGTGATCTACTGCTGAGAGTGATGAGCAACGTGGTCTAAGGCTGGGAGGTTCGTGGAAGGTCTGCACGTAGTTGGTAGATTTACTCCAGCTAAAAGATAAGTATCATTGCTATGCTTACTTATGTATTTTATGCATGTTTTGTGATGCTTGAATGTTATCATGTATTCCATTGCGTATATGAATTACGGTTAGTTCCATTGATTCTGAATTGGTAGCTATAATTATGTGTTTATCGTGATTAAGAGTTTTAAATACATTAAAATGCATATATATATCATATAAGTGTACATTCCACGTGGTAACATTACCCGGTGTCTGGAGGGTTGGGGATGTTATAATTACGAATGTGTCTGACAGTACCATTCAGAAGTGTTATTGGAATATCTCCATATCCCTTGATTTGATAAGAGTGATCATCTCCAATATAAATATGGGCACCATTATGTGTTTATTTAAAGTGTGTATACCAATTCTTGTTACATGTCATGTGAATTGAAGCACCATAATCAACAAACCATGCATCAACATCATCAGTTTCAGCAGACAACGCAACATTCGACACAAACAATTTGAGATCTTTTGGTTCAATATTCGGGTTTTCTTCTGCAAAGTGTCCGGAATGTTTTCTATTTTTATTACTAGCCTCATCATAATTTTTCTTCTTATAACATTCTCTGGCAATAGGCCGAGGCCTACCACAATAAAATCACTTAGGTTCTTTTCTATTCGATGGCATACCTTGATTTGGCTTTGACTTCCTCTGAAATGAAATGAACTTCCTCCTCTACCTCCTTCTCATGGTTTCCCTTTAGGGAATCTCTTCTTCGTCCATAGTGCTAAGTCTAAATTTTGAGGCTTCAAATTCGTGCGCCTCTCTTCCTCTTGAAACAATATACATGTCAGTTCCTCAAAAGTGGGAGCTTTCTCCCTCGCTGCAAGGCCTGCTATAAACATTTGATAGTCCTCTAGCATTCCATTTAGGGCAATTGTTACAAGATCAGGGTTTGACACTTTTTCTCCTATATCTCCCAATTTATCTTTCATTTCTTTAATTCGCCTAAGAAAAGTACTGACAGACTCATTTATATCCATCTTAATACTTAGCAATTTACTCTTTAGGACAAGAATGCAATTAATATGATTAGTTTGATATAGATCTTTAAGTGCTTGCCACATTTCACTAGAAGTCTTAGCATCTCTAATATGCAGAATTATGTTATCTTTAACAGACATTCTCAACAATACCTTGGCTTTGTTCTCTCGCTTCTCCTAGTCTAGGATTGTTGTTTTCGTCGTGCCTGCAGCCGCATCAGGACACGCTTCATCTCCTTTCACAATCGTCCATACACCATAACCTTCTATCAAGGTTTGCATCTTGAATTTCCAATTGATGAAATTCGATCCATCCAATTTGTTGGCTTCGTTGAGGTAGGTTTCTGCCAGCAGATTCTCCATTATTACAAAATTCGTTGAGAAAGTGATCTCCTTTTTATTTATTTATTGCCACACGATGTAAAATCACAGCCTCACAATTCAGTTTGCTCATATCAAATGTCCACACCAACGATCTTGGTTTTCATAAATCCAAGAGCATATAGATAACGAACGCAAGTCTATACAATCAGAATGTTGGCAATGTTGTTTCAATGCCAATCCAAGCCTTCATAAAGGCTTTCACCAGAAGTTGCACAAGTGCTCTGAATATACCAATGGAGTTGTTGCAGAGAATGCAGACCAAGCTTATCAGTGATGTCTACACGGGTCTCGATTTTCATACAACCTGATCTCCTCAAAATGCATCAACAATCTTTGGTAAAGACTGCGTGTAATTCAGATAGACAATCGCCCTTTCTCAGACTCTCCAAAAACTCTCGGGTGACTACCAACGATCCAACCTCTCTGCAAACTTCTTCTTAATGGTGAGTACTCATCGATTAACATTTATCAGTGATTCAGATCAGATGTATCTCATTCAGATCAGATCAGTGCACTCAGATACGAGTGAGCAGGCAATCGCCCTCCACGACCCAGTCGATCTATGTGAGCATCCAATCCCCCAATAGTGAAAATTCACAACCAATCCAATCTCCCTGACATGAATCTCTCTCCTTTGCGTAGGTTAGGACTTTCCTCACATAGAAACTCTACGCGGCTCTTCTCGAACAAAATGGAATTGAGTATCAACATGCTTTGTCCTTGAATGATAAACTGGATTATTTTTCAACTTGTTTGAGCTCTGTTTATCGCATTTGATTACCATAGATTTCTTTTGTTCTTCTCCAACATCTTGAAGTAGTCTTCTCAACCAAACAAATTCACAAGTTGTTGCACACAACACTTTATATTCTGCTTCAGTGGACGACAAAGACATAGTAGGTTGCTTCTTACTGCTCCATGAAACAATCTCGGATCCCATGCCAAATGCATAACCTATAGTAGATCTTCGATCATCTGGATTGCCAGCCCAATATGAATATGAGTAACCTATTAGCTCAACATCGAATGAATCAATATACTTAATACCATAATCAAGTGTGCCTTTGAGATACATGAATACACCTTTCTCTATGTCAGGTCTAGTTGTAGTGAGATAATTCAAGCTTCCCACCATCGCCTATACACTATATCATTTACCTCCTTCGAACCATCATCGCAGTAAAGTTTTGTGTTTTGCTGCATTGGAACATAAGAAAATTTACACTGATCCATTTTAAACCTCTTAAGTACTTCTCTGACATATTTACCTTGAGACACAAAGGTTTGACCAGCATTTCTCCAAACTTCAAGACTGAGACAGTAATGTAAATCACCAAGATATTTCATTTCAAATACCCGTGACATCTGCTTCTTGATTCCACTAATCAATTTTTCTGAATTTCCTGTAATAATTAAATCATCAACATATAAGGAAATCAATACAATATGCCCCTTTTCATCAAACTTGGTATACAGATTTGGGTCACTTTTTCTCCTCGTAAAACCCTTCTGAAGAAAGAATGAATCTATCTTCTCATACCATGACCTAGGTGCATGTTTCAGTCCATACAATGTTTTCTTTAATTTACATACTAAATGTTCCTGACCACTTTTCACAAACCCCTCTGGTTGAGTAAGGTAAACCTCCTACTTTAACTCACCATTCATGAAAGCAAACTTTGCATCTAATTGGTGAAGCTTCCAATGGTGTTTTGTAGCTAGTGCAATTAACATTCTTATAATGTTTAATTTAGATACTAGCGCAAATGTTTCTGCATAATCAATGCCCTCTTTCTGTGAATACCTTGTTGCCACCAATCTGGCTTTATATTTATCTATACTTCCATCTGCTTTGAATTTAGGTTTGTATATCCATTTACATCCTATGGGATTTTTATCTTTAGGCAATTCAGTCAATTCCCAAGTTTTGTTTTTCATTATAAAGTCATATTCTTCCTCCATTGCTTCTCTCAACTCTTCATGTTCATTAGCTTCATTAAAAATCATGGGTTCTATGACATTTGAAATGTTACTCATTAGGGAATAATATTTATATTTTTCAGGTGGATGAACCTGTCGTGAAAATATTCTCAATTGGATGGTGACTTCTTCTTCGTTTTGTGAAGATTCTTCTTCACTGCTAGATGTATCCATGTCACTTGGTGCCTTTTCCTGTTGATGCTTCTCTTCTTTGACCTCTTCATCTTTAAGAAGTACATGCCATCTTTCATGACTATTGTCCTCACTATTTCTTTCTGCCTGTTCATGGAAGATTACATCTCTACTTTCAAACACTTTGCGAGTAGATGGATCAAACATTTTATATGCTTTAAATTTTGAACAATACCCTATAAAAATACATTTGATAGCTTTAGCATCAAGATTCTTCTTGTTCTCCTTTGGAATGTGTGCAAAATCCTTACACCCAAATATCCTTAAATTATTAACTGCTGGTTTAGAATCATACAATGCTTCGAAAGGAGTTTTATGATCAAGACACCTTGTTGGACTTCTATTCTTTAAGTAAACAACAATGTTAATGGCCTCAGGCCAAAAAACATTTCAGAGATTCTTACCTTTCATCATACTTCGTGCACACTCCACCAGAGTTTTGTTTTTCCTTTCTGCAACTCTGTTTTGCTGTGCAATGTGGGGTACTGTAAATTGTTGTACTATTCCATGATCTTTGCAATACTTGATGAAGTTACCCAATATGTACTCTCCCCCTTGATCAGAGCGAAGGATTTTTATGGGTTTTCATGTTTGCTTCTCCGCCATGTTTTTAAATTCCTTGAAGTATTAAAAAACGTCACTCTTTTTTCGGAGGAAATAAACCTATGTGTATCTTGTGCAGTCATCAATAAACAGTAAGAAAAAATAAGCAACTTCTAGCGACCTTGTCTACATTGGTCCACAAACATCAGTGTGCACAAGTTCTAATAAATCTCTTTTTCTCCTATCAGGATTAGGGGGGAATTCATCTTTGTGCATCTTTCCTAATGCACAACCTTCACAAGCAGCATACTCATTCTTCAACATAGGGAGTCCTTCAACCATAATTTGTTTTTGTAATAACAAAAAATTATGATAATTAATGTTACCATACCTTTGGTGCCAAAGAGTTTCTGTAGGCATAGTCGCAAAAGTTAAATCTTGATGATTCTTGCTCGTTACATCAAGTTTGTATAGGCCTCCAACTCTGATTCCTAAAGCAACAATTTTGTAATGATCCTGCAAGTCCTTCACTATACAATGTGTCTTGAAGAATTCGACCTTCAAATGTTGATCTGTAATGGTGGACACAGAAATCAGTTTTTCTTTATCCCAGGGACATACACAACATTACGAATGTGTCTGACAGTACCATTCATAAGTGTTACTGGAATATCTCCATATCCCTTGATTTGATAAGAGTGATCATCTCCAAGATAAATATGGGCACAATTATGTGTTTCTTTAAAGTGTGTATACCAATTCTTGTTACATGTCATGTGAATTGAAGCACCAGAATCAACAAACCATGCATGAACATCATCAGTTTCAACAGACAATGCAGCATTCAACACAAATAATTTGAGATCTTTTGGTTCAATATTTGGGGTTTCTTCTGCAAAGTGTCCTGAATGTTTTCTATTTTTATTCCTAGCCTCATCATCATTTTTCTTCTTATAACATTCTCTGGAAATATGCCTAGGCATACCACAATAAAATCACTTAGGTTCATTTCCATTCGATGGCATACCTTGATTTGGCTTTGACTTCCTCTGAAATGAACTTCCTCCTCTACCTCCTTCTTGTGGTTTCCCTTTAGGGAATCTCTTCTTCGTCCATAGTGTTAAGTCTGAATTATAAGGCTTCAAATTCACGCCCCTCTCTTCATGTTGCAACAATATACCCGTCAGTTCCTCAAAAGTGGGAGCTTTCTCCCTCTCTGCAAGGCTTGTTATAAACATTTGATAGTCCTCTAGCATTCCATTTAAGGCAATTGTTACAAGATCATTGTTTGACACTTTTTCTCCTATATCTCCCAATTTATCTTTCATTTCTTTAATTCACCCAAGAAAAGTACTGACAAACTCATTTATATCTATCTTAATACTTATCAATTTACACTTTAGGAAAAGAATGTGATTCATATTATTAGTTTGATACAACTCTTTAAGTGCTTTCCACGTGTCACTAGAAGTCTTAGCATCTCTAATATGTGGAATTATGCTATCTTTGACAGACATTCTCAACAATACCTTGGCTTTGTTCTCTCCCTTATCCCATTCTAGGATTTTTTCCACTATCGCGCCTGCAGCCGCATTGGGATGTGCTTCATCTCCTTTCGCGATAGTCCATTCGCCATAACCTTCCATCAATGTTTGCATCTTGAATTTACAATTGATGAAATTCGATCCATCCAATTTGTTGGCTTCGTTGAGGTAGGTTTCTGCCAGTGGATTCACCATTCTTACAAACTTCGTTGAGAAAGTGATATCATTTTTATTTCTTTATCGCCACATGATGTAAAATCACAGCCTCACAATTCAGTTTGCTCAGATCAGATGTCAACACCGACAATCTTGGTTTTCATAAATCCAGGAGCGTATAGATAGCAAATGCAGGTCTATATGATCAAAATGTTGGCAATGTTGTTTAAATGCCAATCCAATCCTTCATAAAGTCTTTCACCAAAAGTTGCACAAGTGCTCTAAATATACCAATGGCATTGTCTCAGAGAATGCAGACCAAGCTTATCATTGATCTCTACGCATGTCTCGGTTTTCATACAATTTGATCTCCTCAAAATGCATCAACAATCTTTGATAAAGATTGCGCACAAGTCAGACAGCTAATCACCCTTGCTCAGCCTCTCCAAAAACTCTCGGGCAACTACCAACGATCCTGCCTCTCTGCAAACTTCTTCTTAATGGTGAGTACTCAACAATTAACATTTATCATTGATTCAGATCAGATGTATCTAATTCATATCAGATCAACGTACTCAAATTTGAGTGAGCAGGCAATCGCCCTCCACGATCCAGTCGATTTGTGTGAACAACCAATCACCCAGTAGTGAAAATTCACAGCCAATACAATCTTATTGACCTGGAATCTCTCTCCTTCGCACAGGTCACGCATTTCCTCACACAGAAACTCTGCATGACTTCTCTCCCAATGGGATTGCTTTCAACTCGGTGACTCCTCTCTCAACACACAACAACGATCGCATGCCTCTTTTCTTCGCGGAATTTGGACGGAGGCAGGGGGTGATCCCTCTCTTCCACTGCAAATTCCGCTCTTCACGCAGGTAGGTAGCAGGGGTTGATCCCTCTCTTCCGCTCTTCATGTAGCACCTCTCTAACATGCCAAGCGCAGGTGCGGATTTGCCACAACGATCTGCCTCTCTCTTCCCTCGGGCTCTGATACCAACTTGAAACCAGCATGAAGAAAAGCAACTCATAACATTATGGAGACAGGGGAAGCAAAGCCCAGTTTGTTCCAATTAATCATTAAGATTTATAATGTATATATAAGATGTTGAATGGTTGAGGAACGGTTTTAGGAAGTTGCGACGGTTGGAAACTAATCACCAATTGATTTCTCCATTATTCCAACTATTATCAAGTTAATTTCACTAATGAACCTCAATAATGATTAACGACCATGTTTTGACATGCGAGGAAGATAATCCATAAAATTTTAACCCCTCAATTTCTTGTGAGGACGAAGAATATTCTAGGCATATTGAATCATGTCCATAAAAACCATCTTCGTGATTAAAAGACCATTAAATATAGATATTGCCAATAGGTATATGCCTATCAACGTACAAGAGCGACAACGAAACATTTCCCAAAGCATTTAGTTAACTGTGTACAAGAAAGTTAATATTTCATGTGTTAATGTTTATAAGTTATATTAGAAAATGAATATACATTGTGTTTTTGGAAAGGAAAGGTTGAATATAAGAAATAATTGACAACAACCCTTTTTTATGCTCCTTGAGGAACTTAGGTGCTTGAACAAAGTAAGGATGTGGGGGTAGGAGAACTTCTTTATATCTTTTCCAAAGAGGCTTGTTTTGAATAAGAAGTACGTAAACAAATATGAAATTAATGAAGGGAATATAACATTTGTTCATTTAAAAATAATTTTGTTAAGAAAATATGGAATTATATACAAGTATCATAATAATTCCTTCCTTGTTGGAATGGGTTCACTTGCAAGAACAAATTACATAAATGATCATAGAGAAATAACTCATTCTAATGGCCTAATATTATATTAGTAGATTAATGGTAAATAATATTTAATTATATCATATGTTAATTATTATTATTATGTATCATAAATGTTGGATATGGTCGAGCTTGTTCTATTTGGCATGTCGGTGTAACTTTTATTTCGAATAAGGATTTGAGGGGGAGGATGAAGTGTTGTAACTAAGGAATGTTTTGCTAAATTATGACTAGTGAGTTTTATTGCTTATCCATGAAGAAGTAAATGATCAGAACTTGCATTTATATAAGTTAAGGATAAAAGTATACAAATTTACACCTAAATATTATAAAAAATATAAAGAGAATGGTATGCACCAAACATCCAAATAACATAAAAATAGAAAGAGAAGTAGCTTCACACCTTAAGAATGAGATAGAAGAGTGAATAAGAAGCCTCTTCGAGGGAGTGACCTCCTATTACAATATAACAAATTCTCAAGACGAGATGGTCTCTAAAACTATGACTCCTTGGTATATATATAGGAGACAAGGGTACAATTACAATTAAAGAGTCTAGCTGACCATTACAGGGCCTAGACAACCAATA
Source organism: Picea engelmannii (assembly GCA_009831015.1). Lineage (NCBI taxonomy): Eukaryota > Viridiplantae > Streptophyta > Pinopsida > Pinales > Pinaceae > Picea > Picea engelmannii. The sequence continues at coordinate 872,757 of ML777935.1, read as the reverse complement.
AGGACAACATTAATATAGTAATAGAAATACAATAACTCAACATATAGGGATTAACATGCACCTCTCATTTAAACAAGTGTTTCCCTCAACATTTGATTAGTTGTGGATGTTTCTGCATGAAGAACTCATCTTTCCATGTTGTCTCTTCTATTGGAAGATTCCTCCATTTGATGGGTGATCTAGATTGTATAAAGAATGAAATGAAAGGTGGTAATATGAATAGAAACACACACAAAAAAAAATATTGTAGAGAGCACAGTGATATAGTGAGAACCAAATTATATTAATAAATAAAATAGGAAAAGACCATGAAATGCAAAGCAATACAAACTAGCTAGAATGGTGGTAGCTTATCCCTGAAGAGAGAGGTCTTAGCATCACTAATTCACAAGATAAACATTACAAGAGGTTGAAATGTCCTTTTAACATATAGTACTAAACCCTAAGAGTAAAAAACCCTAAAGGTCCAAAACCCTAACCTTAGGAAATGAAGTGACCAAAAGGAATGTAGGCACCGAGGAGTCTAGTTGATACGTCAACTTCCCAGGGTTGCAATTTATGAATAAAAACTCCATTTGAGGTGCAGAATAGCCTGTTGGAAATATCTCAATGAGAAGAGAAATTTCAGTCAAGAGTTAGACATGCCATGACAATTTTAATCCATCACAAGGACAAAACACATTTTTTAGGGCCTAAAAAATGTGTTGGAAGTTCAGGACCTGAAAATTGTAGAAAATTGTCAAGATGGGGAACTGTTTTGAGTCAGTGGAAGAGGTGGGTGGCCACCAATATCCACATGGATCAATCATCCCCCTTTAAGAAGCAATGGTCCCTATTGCGTTAAGTTCCTCCATAAGATGGGAAAGCTTCTGATAAATCTAACTCCTAGTGAGCAACTTGCCTTGGTGAAGAAGTTGTTATGCTTTAACAACCCGATAGAGTTATATGTTCTACTAGAGGGTGCCCTTCGTCTTGGTGTCTATGTTTTTGTCTTACTTAATATAATGAACGCTGATTTTTGTAGGGGTCAAATGCCTAACCACCTATGAGATGTCCAATAAAGGTGGAAACATATAGTCAAAGCAGCTCCATGTTAAACACTGGGTACAAGCTAAAGAAAGGGGGAATACTCAATTCAAAAGAATTATCACCCACAAACTTTGTGATGGTGAAAGGCCCATATCTAAGTGGTCTGAGCTTCTTGTGGAGGTCTGTGAGGCACTCTTTCTTCAAATGCAACCACATCTTATAACCAACTTGAAACTTTTGTGAAACCCGATGCTGGTCATGTTGTTTGTTATACTTGGCATTGGCTTTCTGCAATATATCATTAGCCTATTGTTGGATGTGTTTGATCCATCAACAACTTTGTCTACTATATCTTCCTCGATCAGATCATGGGAGGACTCTTTCTATGTAGATTCAATGGGTAGAACTACATCAACGGGGGCCAATGGATGGAAACCCAAGAACATTTGAAAAGGGCTATGGAGAATAGGGATGTGGAGGGATTTTTTGTAGGTATGTTGAACATATGGAAGGCTCACATCCCATGTATGTGGATTCTTGGAGTTGTACATGTGCAACATAAGCACAATCATCATATTGACCACCTATGTTTTCTCATCTATTTGGGGGTGGAAAGTAGTCGATTTGGTTAGCTTGGTGTCCATTAGATACCACGGGATAGACCATAAGGCACTGAGGAACCTACTATCCCTATCTAAAATAATGGTCCTTGGTAGCCCAAAATGAACCCAAATACACTCAAGAAAGAGCTTAATAGTGGCTTCTATTGTGATACTCTTCTTGTACAGTGCCAAAATGACCATCTTAGAGAACCCATCGATAACTATAAAGACACAATCGTTACCATGCTTGGTGAAAGGAAAACCTTACATGTAATCCTTGGAGATTGACTCCTAGGGATCGCATGTAGTAGGTAGAGAAGTGTACAACCCTTGCTTCTTAATGGCAGGTTTAGCGATGGCACAGACAATGCACTATCTGATATACATGTTGACTTCTTGTTGTAGTTTTGGTCAATATAAATACTTCTAAAGTATTTCTACTATCTTCTCCACACTGAAGTGCCCTACCACCCAACTATAGTGTACCTCCCAAATTAGATTTGCATGTTATCTTGAAGAAACACAAAGATGGTTGAGATAGCACAAAAGTGCATCCTAGAGGTGAAAGTTTGGAACTTTTTTACTATTGTCAGGCAAAAAAAATCCTCCTTCAACAGAGGATCATCGCTTGATCAAGGCCCCAATTAGAACTATGCTCATTTGGTGCAGTGATGTCCACTAGTATGTGGGCTCAGTTGCCACCATAAAGGATTTTGAAATTGACTATAAAGTCGATCTAATTAAATCATTAATCTAATCCTAAATCTAATTTAACATAATCAAATGAAACCTAATTAATCTTATGTCTATTTACCTATCCCGATCAGGAGCAAGGATAAATATAATTGAAAGAAAGCAATATAATCCTTTCATTATTAGCAAGAAGAATTTCGCATACAAATTAATAAAATAATCACATATACATCGCTATTAATTAGAAATTGCAAGAAATCAACCAATTAATTAGCCATGGAAAACCTACTTTCAATGAGGAACAAAACAAAATGATACCGTCAACAGTTACACTTAAAAGCATGAAATAAGTTTACGAACTTTCAAAAGGAACTACTACTAATATAACATATACTTGTAGAAATTTTAGAAAGAATTCATATAATCAACAAATATCTATTGTCTTGTAGTAACGTAATTCTCAAAACTCAAGAATACATTCGTCAGAAGTTTAAAGAGCCCAAAAATCCTCCATATGATTTGGTTAAACAATAACTTTTACTCTCTTTTGCAATTGTGGTTGAGTTAAAACCTTTACCCGCCTCTACAAAGATGCAGTCAATTAAAAACCTTTACTTGCCTCTACAAAATTATTGAGATATGGACATCATTGAGTGTTATCCAACATTTTCCAACCATGAGAGCATGACCTTCATATTGTAATATATAGTTTTCGACTACAACACTGCAACCTCCAACTCCCTGTAGTATCCAATGTTTTCTAATCTTGATCGTGTGGGTCCTTGCGATCTTTGGTAGGGTGAAAACCCTCTCTCCCCTCTGCAATGTCAAACTGTAAATATTCAACACCACGATAGTGTGGGTTGAGTTTCCTTTCCACAATGTTAGACCTTAACTTAACTCAATTGCAAATCCAAGAGACATGGAGCAAAATCAACGGTTGACTTCAATTAACTTTGCTCCATATTGATTGGATGAACAAAATATGCAATCGAAATAAAGATTTCCCTTTCCTATCACAAGTTGACCTTGGTGATCTCTTCTCTTTATCGAATGAGTGGAATTCTCTTTGGAACCTCTATATTCTGTGATCTCACACTCCATTGCTATGATCTTGTTGGACGTTTTTCCAAGTGCTTGTGATCTTGTGGAATTTCTTTTTCGATTTTGTGCTCCTTTGCTTTTTTACAATGAAGTGTGAAATAAAGGGGTTGAATTAAAGTCAAACAAGACTAAAAATTCGACTTTGGAGAAATGACTATATTAAAATGTTCAATTTTTATATCTTTACGATGATGAAAAATAAAAAAGTTTCATGAGTCATGGAAACTAAAATTCTACAAGTAAATGATAAATTATAAGATAGTGAAAAAGTTTTGAATAATTGCAAAGAAACTCCAAATAATTTAAAAGCTCATAATCAAATTTTAAATTTCAAAAATGGTTAAAAAACATATTAACCATAGTAAACGAGGATTAATTCATTATTTTGGAAATTAAAGATACTTTCTCGAGGATTAATTCATTATTTTATTAAAGTTACTTTCTCTTTATCATAATAATAATAATAATAATCTATTTTTAAGGTCACGACCAAGCCACCACACCAAATTGGTGTATGAGACCCCCTTGTTTGTGGGACAAGGGACCCCCCTTCGCCCAGGGATTTGACTGGTAAAGTCTACGGAGGTATACATACCCTACCCCCCTCTGGATTTGAACTTGTGACCTCTTAAGAGGAAACACATGTTCTTAACCATTAGGCCCACTCAGGTTGTAATGCAAGTTGATATTTAATAAATTTGTAATTATAATCAAACTAATAATAATAAAAGAATCCCGAAACTCTCTTTCACTAGGTATCATGTTTTATGTAAATATTTGTAGTTTCAAAGTTTTTTTCACGAGTATTAAAATATAGAATTTTGTTCCATATTCATATTGGTGTAATTGTGTGTTGGAGTATGGATCAAAATAATGAGATTAAAAGTATATTCAAATTTCAACAAAGTACATTATTTCGTAGTTCCAAAAACCTTTAATTGTGGGTTTAGAGCATTTACAAAACCATTAAATTTGTTGATTATTTGGGTTGGTTGTTATTGATGTCAACCCTTGAAGAAAGTCCAGTAGCACAAAGGTTTGGGTAATGGACCCAAGTTTGTTTGATGGATAATGGTATGATTTTTGATATATTTGCAAGTAAGACTATTCTATATGGATAGTACATGTCATGTCATTTCTGGTGGTATGTGGAACGCCACATAACTCCTCACGGTTAGAGAGTTATGGCCATGTGAAGTTAGAGAACCCTCAGGAGTCATCTAGAAGCCCCAAAAGGTCAAAGTAGTCAAAGTGGTTGCAAAGAAAAAATTATTAAAATAATAAAGTGAAGTGATGAGTGTACTATAAGTCAAAGCGAATACAAAAAAACTTATTTGAATAATAAAGTTAATGGAGAAATTACTAAGTGGACAAATGGTTAGAAGTGGGTTAGCCCTAAAATAAGGAAAGTGGTTTAAGATGGTTAGAAGGAAAATAATAAAGTGAAGTGATGAGTGTACTATAAGTCAAAGTGGATACAAAAGAAATTATTTAAATAATAAAGTTAATGGAGAAATTACTAAGTGGACAAGTGGTTAGAAGTGGGTTAGCCCTAAAATAAGGAAAGTGATTTAAGATGGTTAGAAGGTAACCCCTTGAGGAAGCTACATAAAAGTATAAATAAGAGGCAAGGGTCTCTCATTTAATCACACTTGAGCATATTGAATATCTACAAGTGACTGAGGTAACCAAAGGATATCTAAGGCAAATTTTAGAGGGAAGGTGAAGTAAACAAGACCGAAATTCAAGGGAGGATAAATTATTTTGATGATGCTTTCTAAGGTATGTTATTTATAGGTTATCTCACCATTTTTACAATAACTTTTTTTCTAGAATGGTTCGGACCGCGAAATATGGATTCCATTGAGGAAACATATCCAAGTAGCTGTGATAAAAATTTCAACTTGTGGGTTGTTGTATTTTTGGATTTACACTCCGTGCAAAATAAGGTTTGTGGCTAGTCCTGAAACTAGTCTAAAACAGGTGTTTCGGGTAAAAACATCATAACTTATCCATAACAAATCCAAATTTAGTAAGACAAAATGTATTGGTTAGAGTACAGTTTGTAGTATTCTGTGTACCATTTTTAGATCCATACAACAAATATTCTGTGTGGGGCACGCTCTACAAGTTCGCTCTGTAGAATAAGCCAGAATTCAACAAGGTATGCCATTTTTGCTATAACTCCTTTTCTGAGAGGTTTCAAGTAGTGAAACCTGGAGGAATTGCATAAAGACGTTGAAGAACATTGTGTATTATTTTCAGATCTTTATTCATTACATGTACATAGTTATGATTATTTCAAGTTAGGGTTATTGACTAATCCAAAATTAGTCATGTGAGACTAAAGTAAAGTTTGATGAAAATGCTAGTCTCTTGTTGTTAAAGTTAAGGAAGGTTTGTAGGTATGTGATCATATACACCAAGTCTATTATAGAATTACAAATCATATTTTGATGATGAAATTGATGAGGGATTTTGGTTGAGGTACATGTTGGGCACATGGTTGAGACAAGTAGTTGATGAGTTGGCACATACATGAGGTGTATAGTTTATGATGTTGATGCATCTTGATGAGTTATAGTTTATGTGTATTTGATGCATTATTTGAACATATTTGGTGCATGGTTGATGCATTCATTGATGGTACATGTTGAGGTACAAGTTGGTGCATGGTTGATGCATTTGTTTATGGTACAGGTTGATCACAGGTTATTGGTACAGGTTGTTATAGGTTGTTTGGTGCAGGTTGATTGGTACAGGTTTACAACAGTATATCTCACAGTGATAGTGTGATAGTGGTTCCATCATTCTCCTTATATTTTAGGGCGGTTGGATGATGCAAGGACAAGTGGTTGTAACCACCTTTCGGTTGTAGCCGGAGAACATAGGGGGTTGTAACCTCCTTCTGGTTGTAGCCATAGAATTGGGGAGTTGGAGCTTCCCTTCGGTTGTATCCTAAGAAACTAGGGGGTTGGAGCCTCCTTCCAGTTGTAGCTGGAAAACAAAGGAAGTTGGTGCTTCCAATGAATGTAATTCTTAAATACATATAAGAAAAAGTGTTCTATAATTTTCTCCCACTTTGGGTTTCCATGTAAAAACACTGGTGTACTATGTATGTGTATGATTGTTCATTTACTTTGAAACTATTGGATGATAATGTTACATTGATATAACACTTGCATTTTATGGTTAAAAATGATTAAATTGCTCTATTATTGATTCACCCCCCTCTCAGTAATCCAACAAAATTCACATAACTTTTTAGAATTAATAAAGGAAATAAAGTCTCTATCCATTAATCGTGAAAGAAATATTGTAAATCCACACTGTTGTCAAAGAACACTTTTGTTCAAAAGATACAGGAGCTTAAAATGAAAATGATTTGATGAAGTTGCAAGTGTATAACAATGATAATACTAAAGATATAAAGAAGATATAAGTGTCAATGATAAACAATAATTCCCAATCAAACAAACCAACAACTTAACCATGTTGATAAGAGGATCAAGAAACTTAATAAGTGCCCTCAACACAACATGCAATAAGATGGTCTTCATGTCATGAAAATTATATATGCCAAATAAAACACCAAAGTAAATGTTCCCAATAAAACTTATCAGTCGAGATTAGCACTATGATCATTTATTCGAGAAGAGCAATACAATGCATGAATACGAAGTTCTCAAACTACTCAAATGTTACCACAATAAATCATTATTCCAACCTTAGGATATGCTTCAAAAGAACATGCAGAATAAAATATGTTATCAATCAGTCATGGATAATGAATCAATCTAACAAAGGAAAAGGAATTTTTTCTCTCAAAGGATGAACCAACAAAGCAATCAAACCTATGGGAATGAACATGAAAATAGTAATGAAAAAATAGTAACCTTATTCGACCATAGGTCCTCAAACTGGAACCAAAAGTAGGGTTGGATAAAAATATAGGTAATGGTTTTAAAATTTAATGGGGGGGCCTTTGTTTTTGCTAAAAATTAAGGAGAAACATTTATGGCTCAACATTTACCTATGCCTAGTGTCTAATAGTAGCAACAAAATCAAGGTTGTGGCTATATAATTGGGGCCACCCGAAGGTCTTATTCCCACAAGAATTAAGAATTGTGGTTAGCACCACAACCGAGGGTCAACTGAGGCAGTCTACAACATAGTTTTTTCTACCCTTATTGATTTGTAAACTGCTATGGATATTCCACTCAAATAGTTTTTCACAACAAATCTGATAAATAAAATTGATTTACGTATCCTTATTTCCCACTTAGGGATGAGAATTTGATACACTGAGGATGAGAGAGGGGCTACAACATGAAAAAACAAAAGTTTCCAATATATTTCATAATTCTCCAGGATCAAATATTGTTTGAGAGATCAAAGATGCATATACTCTGCACATATGGAAATGGATTTTATTGTTTTTTTCCTGGGAGGAATTGCTTCATCCTTAAAAATACTCTTACTTTGAGCCAACCATATTTTCAAACACAAATATTTAGAAAAATCCAACGAAAAACATTTAAATTCAAGTTTTTTATGGAAGCTACGTCTGTAGTTATTTTCCCAATTGATGAAAAAATCTATAACATTAATAGGTCAGTTTATAATATGGAAGAGATCCCAGAGAGCTAGAGTCCAAGCCTCTTTAGAAAAACTGCATTGGATTAATAAATGTTGTAAGGATTCCTCATGTTGTCGGCACAAGGCGCACCTAGAAGGACCAATAATGCCTCTCTTTCTTAGATTTTTAGAAGTGAGAAATTTGCAATAGGCCAAGATCTAAATAAAGGAGTTTAACTTGGGCATACCATCAGGGTGCCACATTGATTTGCACAACTTGGAACAAGGGAAGGAATAGATTTTATCGGAGGAGCTTTAAGCCTTTACGAACAATGTACTAGGAGTCTCTCGAGCCCCTTTCATCTTTATTAGCCAAACGACGAGGTGCCCATCCATGAAGAGCATTCATTGAAGTCACGGTGAGAGGGTTTGGATGTGCGAGAAGTATCTCCAGATTCCACCCAGACCAACATCTAGATGCACCATCCCATTTGGAAATTTCAAACAACCTTGTTATACTGTTATTTAGCATCCAATTGCACATAAGGGTAAGATCAACATGTTGGGAGAGGCACTCTTGATCCAAAATGAATTCATCCCATATTTTGATAAATTTACCATTCTCGGGAGCCTAATTAATATTATTGTTGATAATAGGTAGATCGAAGAGCATAAGATTGAATATTAAAGAGCCTTTATCCATTCTAGGGGTATGTTCTATACAACGAAAATGAGAGACAAGGAAATATTTTTTACTAATTACTTGCTTCAACCAAAGTGGCTTACTAATTACCTGCTGCTCGCCTCCCTGCTTCCCCAAAGGGAGGCGAGCAGCAAGAAGCAAAGCAAGGTAAATTCAAACATTCATAATTTTTTGTGAATTTCAAGAGCTATAAAAATATCCATCAGTTGTTTCTACATGGATATATCTTTAAAAATTCCTACAAAGACATAGCATGATAAACCACGAAGTTTCTAAATTCAAACATTCATAAATTTTTGTGAATTTGAAGAGCTATAAAAATATCCATCAGTTGTTTTTACATGGGTATATCTTTAAAAATTCCTGCAAAGACATAGCATGATAAACCACTAAGTTTCTAGCTCATGGGCTCTAACAAATTGTTCATTATATGATTCTATATGTATTAGGTAATTGGTAAAATGAGATAGAATGGGTGTGAAATGAACAAATTTATACCTCAGAACAATCACCAATTGCATGTGCAGCACCATGTGGCCGCATGTGCAATTCTGTGCAGTTTCTTTTCGAGTGTCTCAGAGGCGTAGCTCATAGCACACTAAGTGAGTTAGAAAGACAGTGAGGAGGCTGAGTGTTAACGTCCAGTCATTTGGAGTGGCAAGCACAATGGGGACAATTCTTATAGAGGATAAGAGAAGATTGCATGTTACACCCTTCTCCATTGTACGTAAGGCCACATTGCAACCAAACTAACAGCCACCTTGACGGTGATCAAACTAAACTTATAGTAGTATGAAAAGTATTACACATGAAAAATAAACATTTATTGTTAGTAAAGTAATGCTAGAATGATTTTCTAGCATTATTTTACTTGAGAAAAAATCGCTTAGCAAAGGTTTGTCTTAATCTAAGTTTTCTCTGTAAAGTGTGGCTTTATGCATCGAAATGAGGCCAAATAAGACCTCAAATTTTCCTATTGGTGATCAAAATTGTCTTAAGTTTTTTATTGGTAGAGGGAAAGTGTCATATTTACAAACTTTGGTTAAAATTGTTCGGTTGTCTTGATTTGAGTGTCAATAGTGGGAAATCTATTACTAAGAGTCCCAGTGCCCAAAGGGCAAGGACTAATAAATTGTCTCCAATATAACTTAATGTGCCTTATATAATTCCTTCACACTAATGTTGAACGTTTTAATCTTGTTATAATTTAAATTATGATTAGTATCCCATGTTACAAAGAGATATGAGTATCGACGTATAAGACACCAACTGGTTTAGTTAAAAAAAATTGGGTTCTCCATTGAGCTTCACCTAGCCTCATTGTGGCAATTATTGGTACTCTCTACGATTGGCGGCAACAACTGTACTTCAAGTCCCCTTCACATCGTGACAAAAATATCGCGACAAAAACAATAAATAGTTCAACGAGTGGGGTCGGTTCAACGAAAATAGGCAATAAGATGTTATCTTTGGTCTTTTTTATTTCATTCCATACATAACCCTTTAACCATAGATAGAACTCATACCCCTTAATTTATTATTATTGCCTGATTTCTGCACAGAGGGTGACAATTCAAATAGAACAAATATGCATGCGCACTTTGATGGACTGTGTTGGCAACGAAGAATAGAAAAGAATGGCAACTTTGTCAGCATAATGGAATGATGCTTTCTGAAATCGAATTTCCAGCGAAAAAAATACACTTTCTTGATTTCTGGCTTTCTTGGATTTGTAGCGGAATGTTTTTCAACAGACTTCTGAGTTTTATATGGCCAAAGACCTGAATTGGTCAAAAACCCAAACAATTAGAGAAACTATGGAAAAATATTTGTGTGGGGCTACAATCCTGTATGGATAATGGCTAGGATCAACAACGAAGCTCTGATACCAATGTGATGACAGATCTTGTTCATACAGAAAATATCCAAAATAGAAAGGATATAACACAATAATCCATTTAGGACTGTAAAATATATTGTAAATAATGTATGATAGATAGATTGCTAGATGTACAATGAGAGTGCCAAATATATAGAGAACCTAAAGGAACATATGGTGACCATACATGAAGGGATGTGTAATAACTAATTATTATTATTACTTAATATTATACATATTTTGTATATTACAATTACCCCTATCGACTGCAACCCACTGAGTGAGAAGATCTTTGAAGAAACTGTGAATCGCCTTTTTTATATACCCAAATTCAGTAAGTTTGAAGCCATCTTCCATATTGATAGCTGCAATATTGTTTTTAGTGAGACACAATTTGGCTTGATTATGAAAATAATTTGTGCTCTTATCTCCCGATTTTAGCCATAAACTCCTATATTGTATGCACCAATATTCTTCCTCATTCCTTAGTTCCCTTTTGGATTTGAGTTTTAATTTGTGTCTCCTCTTGCAACATCACATGGGTAAGGTCATTGTTTTTCATTTGCAATTAGAGGGTTGTTATTTTGGCTTTAAGGGAAACAATAATGGAGGAAGGGGCTTTGAAAGATATTTTGGCCTAGCTTTTGGGTGCATGCTTGACAAGAACTATCTTTTGTTCCCAAATAAAGATAGGTGTACCCAGAATCCAAGTGCTCCAAACATTAGCAACTAGATGATCGACTTCAAAATAATTGATCCAGAGACAAAGGGAACAAGATGGCAAAGGGCCATAATTTGGGATGGTGCGAAGGTGAAAAGAAATAGGTTTGTGATATGAGGTTAAGGAGGGTAATATGAAGGACTTGAGGGAGGGAGCAGTTACAAGAAAGGAATTGTGAACAAGTAACCTATTGTAAATTTAGTGACAAAATCAACAAGCTAACATTTTGTCATACACTTAGCAACCTAGAGATAATTGTCTTGCATGAACTCTGAAATGTCTAAAACCCACATTCAGAAATTTCCATAAGCAGAAATACACATTGCTAAGTAATTATGCAGCGGAAATAAACACAATGAACAGCATTCAATCACCCATGAATAACTCAGAAATTTAGGCAAATTCCAGGGAAAACCCCAATGCAGGGAAACCCAGAGAGAGAGAGAGAGAGAGAGAGAGAGAGAGAGAGAGAGATTCTATTAGTTTTAGGAAATATTTATCAGCAGCCACAATACATTTCTAGCTAAGAGAAAAACCACTTACAACACAAAAATAGTCCCCCACAAATCTGCCTTGAAATTTGTGCCACAGTCTGTACAGTTGTACGGATTTGCTGAAAACAACACCTCGAGAAATGTGCCAACCACATGATTTTGTACCTTCTTGTCCGCACGGCTGACCTCCTTCAGAAAACCCAGAAAATATGCCTCGAAAATTGTGCCACCTCTTGCCTCGATTTTCGTGCCAATGTTCGTTGTTGTATGGCCTGTACAGATCCGTACAATATGGGATGTCCCTACAAATAAATCAACGACAATTCAAAACATAAAATTCCTCCTTGAGATTTGTGCCCAAGTTCTCTTGGGAAATGTGCCAACTCTTGTTGCTCACTTTCCTCTCCAAACTCTCCTCAGAAATCTCTCTTCCTCTTTTTCTCAATGTGTCTTTCACACTACCCAATGCATTCTTTTATAAATATGAAAATGACCTTTCCCCTTCAAAGTGTCTTTTCACCTTCCCCAACCCTAAATCCAAAGGCCAAGATCTAATCTTGTCTTTTGCAAGATCAATGGTCATGATTCATTCCCTCCAAAATGAATCACTTAAAATATTAAAGTACATTTCACTTTATTACATAAGTGCACTTTATGAAATAAAGTCACTTTAAGATTAGAAGGTACACTTTATTAAAAAGTCACTTTAATAAAAGAACCACTTTACAACTTTATAAAAACTCATTACAAAGTTAAGTGCCTAGTAGTGTCAACATAAGGTAACGTTTGCATACAAGACAAAACATGTGGAGTACCTCCCGAGCTAAAAAGATAACACTCCCTCTTAGCGAGGGATGTACTCGTTGCCATCTCCATCATCTGGTCCCATCACACTGTGCTCAGTAGGAACTCCCTTTGAACCTGGAGCTATCCTCAACACCTGCACAGAACTCAAACTAGAAGATCTTCACTTGACAGCTACCTAGAACCCTGAGCTCCTTGGAGAATCCACTCCACCTTGAGCATTCGTTCGACCACACCAACTGAGCTTTCTATCGGTGCTCAAAAAAGACTTGCTCTCTTCTCTCGGAATGAAAGACCAAATCCTTGGGCCCACCACAGTCTCAGGAGCCTCCTCATGCTCCTCGTCCGACGGTGAATCATACACTGAAGGTTGTTCTCACAACATATACAACCTGTCCACCCGATCATTGATCAGTTGTAGTTCCACTGGGTCCACTCCCTCCATGTAGATAAAGACATGTTCACTCTTGAACAATGTACAATATCCTACATCCTCCAAGGCTGAGATTGAGAGCAAGTTAACCCTCAACCCTGGAACAAAGATAACTCCATCAAGCTCCAGGAATCCTCCATACTTGAGTTGGAATCTAACCCTTCCAACTCCACGTACAACTCGCGTCATACCACCTTCATTTACCACCTGTCGGTGAGGACTTGTCTCTGTGATATTTAGGAATACTCATCAGATTCTCATCATGTGGCAAGAGGCTCCACTATCCACAATCCATATGATATCACCTCCAAATCATCCACTACCGACACTGGAAAGTAGGGTAATCAAAGAAAAATCCCTGTCATACTTGGAAGCAAAGTCCTCCATGACTGTTGTAGCAGCTGTCTCAGGCCCCTCTAGTTCCTTCTTCTTCTTCTTCTTCCTCCCAGGACAATGAGAAGCAAGGTGCCCCAACTGGTTACAAAAATAACATTTGACTTTACTCAAGTCCCTCCCAGAACTTCCTTTCTTCTTGTTCTTTGCAGTAAGAGCAACATTCTCATCAGCTCCATCTGTCTTCTTTCCACTTCTCTGAGATGCTTCCTGGATCTCCTCATGAGTGAAATCGTCCCACAGTCTACTCCAATCTGGAAGATGTTCACGACCCACCACACACTTCACGTAGACTTCCCATTCTTTGGTGAATCCTTTCAAGGCTATCCTCACCAACTCTGAATCCGATATGACCTCTCCAACAACAACCAACTCATCTTTTACTTGAGCTACCTGGGTAAGATAAGAAGAAACACTCTCCTCCTTACCCATCTTGGTATCGTGCATCTTAGCCTTCAAGGCCATCTTCTAGTTCTCATTCTTCACCTCAAATAAGTTCTTAAGTGCAACCCATATCTCTTTGGTTGTCTTCTTCTCATCCAAGTGTGGGATAAGGTGATCCTTCACCCCATCCAAAATAATTCTCTGATCTTTGGCCTCCTTGACCTCATGCAAATCCAAAGCAACATGATTTGTTGTGAGAACCACAACAACATAACTGACATAGTTCCAAATCTTGTTCTCCTTGAGAACATATGACATCTGGACCTTCCACTGCAAATAGTTGGAAATGTCATCCAACCGATCCTCAAATCTAATGCAAGCAGCCATATTCCCTGTCACAACTCAAGGAAAACAATCACAATTTTTCCCTCTTCAACCTTGCCCAAAAATCTCATTGTTCACTGTCAATTAGAGACCAAGCACTGATACCATGTAAATTTTAATGACAAAATCAATAAGCTAACATTTTGTCATACACTTAGCAACCTAGAGATAACTATCTTGCATGAACTCTGAAATGTCTAAAACCCACATTCAAAAATTTCCATAAGCAAAAATACACATTGCTAAGTAATTATACAGCGAAAATAAACATAATGAACAACATTCAATCACCCATCAATAACTCAGAAATTTAGGCAAATGCCAGGGAAGACCCCAATGTGGGGAAACCCAAAGAGAGAGAGATTCTATTAGTTTTAGGAAAGATTTCTCAGTAGCCACAGTACATTTCTAGCCAAGAGAAAAATCATTTACAACACAAAAAAAGTCCCCCACAAACCTTGTTGTTCGTACATCCGACCTCCTTCAAAAAAGCCAAAAAAATTGCCTCGAAAATTGTGCCACCTCTTGTCTTGATTTTTGTGCCAATGTTTGATGTTGTATAGTCTGTACGGATCCATACAATATGGCATGTCCTAGCAAATATCTCAACAACAATTCAAAACAAAAAATGCCTCCTTGGGATTTGCGCCCAAGTTCTCTTGGGAAATGTGCCAACTCTTGCTACTTACTTTCCTCTCCAAACTCTCCTCAGAAATCTCTCTTCCTCTTTTTCTCAATGTGTCTTGCACACTACCCAATGCATTCTTTTATAAATTTGAAAATGACATTTTCCCTCCAAAGTGTCTTTTCACCTTCCCCAACCCTAAATCCAAAGGCCAAGATCTAATCTTGCTTTTTGCAAGATCAAGGGTCATGACTTATTCCCTCCAAAATGAATCACTTAAAATATTAAAGTACATTTCACTTTATTACATAAGTGCACTTTATGAAATAAAGTCACTTTAAAATTAGAAGGTACACTTTATTAAAAAGTTACTTTATAAAATAATCACTTTACAACTTTATAAAAACTCATTACAAAGTTAAGTGCCTAGTAGTGTCAACATAATGTAACATCCGCATACAAGACAAAGCATGTAGAGTACCTCCCGAGCTAAAAAGATAACATCTATCTAGATAGGCATCAATGTGGCATGGCCCAAACCTCTTGTTTGACCATGTAAACTTGCCTTTTATCGTGACAATGTCCAAAAGGTCCCCATCCAAGATGAGAGATTCCATCTTGTCTCTTGAAGGATCTCTACCAAAAAACCATCATTTTTTCCCCAACACTCCTAGACGTATTGAGATCACCAGCCAAAATGCAGTCTATGGGAGCTCCTAGAGCCTATAAACCTTGAATATAATTCCAACAGTCCGACTTTTCCACAGGGTTAGTCGGCATATAAATGTTTATGACTGTAAAATATTTTCCACCAAGAATCGATTGAAATTTGGTGTAAATCCAATGAGTATAGTGGAGAGAGAAAACTAGACAAACCTCATTTTGTTCCAGAAAGTGCAGATGCCCCCCGATGCACCCCTAGCATCGACAACTATGAAGTCCCACTGTCTTAGGGATCCCAATGAGGTTTTCTTAATATATTCGGCCTTCATTTCATCCCTTGGAGAAAGAAAATAGACGGTCTTTCATTTCTAATGAAATATTGAACAACTAAAGACTTAGGGGCACTGCCTAATCCCGTACAATTCCAAGCGAAAATAATAATTATTTAGGAGGATGTTGGGAGTAACCCCATTTTTTTTGTTTCATGGATCTTGATGTTCTTTGGTGGATTTGAGGACCCTAGTATTTTAGGGATGGTATTATGCGATCTGAACTGAATGTATTTATTAGCTTGCTATTCTTGAATGGTTCTTGAGGATTTTTTTCCTGATTTTTCGAGGAAGATGCTCCTCTGAAATCTTGTCATCCCGCTCTTCATCAATTGAGAAGTCAATATCTAAATCCATTTCTCTAGCATTTGAGAAGGTTACCTCGACGTATTTGAAGTTTTCTACTTCTTCCAGGCCCAAAATGACGGACCCGTAATTTACGATTTGAAGATTATCAAAATGGGCCTTCCTAGCCTCTCTTGTCTTGGGATTAGCCATTGAAGAATGAGTAGCCAAGACAAAGGAAGGTTGGACTGAGGGAAGATCCTTTGAGATTGTTACCGGAACAACATTGATCGACAAGGGGGGGTCTTCATTCTCTTGAAGATTTGATAGGGAATTAAAATTGTTGTTCCGGGTCATTTCAACTGTGGAAGAGATACCAGAGGATTTTGAAGGGATTGATGGAACAAAGTGAGACGGCCTAGAGGAAGTCCCTGGACTAGAGGAAAGACCCACCACAGCCCTAGAACGAGAGTTATTCCCTGATCCAAAATTTACTTTCACACAGATATGGGCACGAGAGAAAATATTTTCTTTCGGTTATTCTCTATCTATATATCGTCCTAGGGAGTTGCCAATACAATGCAAAGAATCATTGCTCCAACAATGGAGGGGAATATGGGGGAGATGAACCCAAACAAACACCATAGAAAGGGAAATCATTTTCTAGATTGAAATATGGGGTCCATTTATTCAAATACATGCCACGTGCACCCATAAAGTAAGGGAAACTACGAAAAATCAGGCCTCTGTCTTCCTTGTGCTCAAAGAGGAAGATGTAAAAACCTCTGTCGCAGAAAAAAATGAGAGAGTGATCCTTTTATGGGGGGAACCATGTTTTTTTATAACCAAATCGCTATTGAATATGGAGAAGGTTAGATTCCAGTGAATTTGCCAACAATTCCTTGCTTAGCTAAAGCTAGATATTTTTTCCTAACAATGGACAAAGGCATATTGATCTTCAACATTTCATCAAGCTTTTTTGACAAACAAGGCAGTGGGGTCGCTACGTCTTTTGTTTAAATATATGTTTTGTTTTGGGTCATCAATCGTTTCCTGGCGAAGCGCTGTAGCTGGTCACCTTCAAATTGGTGAGAGTCGCATGTAACAAAATTCAAGGTTAGAAAGTCGTTTCTTATATATGGAAATCAAAATTGAAGGTTAGAAAGTCGTTAAAAAAAGTTTAATAGGATAGTTGGTGAATTGTGAAGGGAAATAATAAAATAAAAAAATTAATAAGGTTGTTGGTCAACTGTAAATGGAACATGTAAAATAGAAAAAGTTTAATAGGGTAGTAGGACACTTTTCCAGAACTTGAACACGTGTCCATATGCTACCTGCTATGCACTTTTTGGGTTATTTAAATTATATAAAAATAATTAGTCAAATCTGTAAATTTAATATCTAAAAAAATCAATTGTTTAATAATGAGATAGTGATTTGGTTGGTTTAACTTTAGGTAACTCTTTCTTCAAAGGAAGAATGATAAATTATTCATTTATCTTAATCTTTGAAATTAAATAGAAGAAAATAAATCTAAGATTCTCTTTGTCGTGTCATGTAAGAAAAAGAAAAGAATATGATATTTTTGATATATATGAAAATTTAATCAATATCATTAATTTCACGACTTATCCTTTTGAGGTGATGACTAGCATTTAACAAGACATTTTTTGGATTTCAACTTGTATTTGACAAGTGGATAGGAATCAAAATCTCTAGTAGGTACATCCAAATTATAAGTCTATACCTAAGGTCTAGGGTAATAGCTATAGCGTATAATTCATGGCTTTAGCCTTTAAGGCATTGTGCAATGGTGGCGTAAGGCATTGTGGTGGTGTATGACATTACGATTGATGAGACATGGGATGGGCATTACCGTTGATATCTCCTAGACATGGTTAGTTGAGGGTGTAAATGAGCATTGAAAGCAGTACAATTTATTCCCAAATGTCAATTCTAGAGCCTACTCCCTGGGTCTTCTCCGCTCCAACCTCCAACTTTGCTTAGCCTCCAACTTTGTTCTACTACCATGTTGTGACTTGCGCTTCTCTCCTCTTTTGCTTTACAATTGAGATGAATATCCACTGACACCATATATTCCACTTGGCTCAAAGTGTCCCCTTAATATTTTCTTGACCCTCAAGCAAACAAATGATCCTATTGGGATAAGGGTTTCCAATGCCCTTGCTTTTGTCTTCCTTTTTGGTGCTTCACATTGTGAGCATGAATCATTCTCTTTTCATTTCATAGGGGGCGTTTCCTACTGAAATATCCCGTAGTCGAAGTTACCTTGGGGTTGTCAGGGTTGATTTGGGTCAATCTAGTTCATTGAGTTAAAGATCTTGAAAGGACATTAAAACATGAACATACCTAGTAAGCTCTCACAAGGAGTAGTAATTTCATGCTTTCTTGGATAGTTTGGTTGGATAAAGTTAATGAAAGGGGGATGAAAGGCCTATTGACTAGGTGGATAAATTGAGGAAGAGGTTGTCCCATGACTCGTCCACGTTCTGCAAATCATCTTGCCATGCCTGAATCATTCTCTTTTCATTTCATAGGGGGCGTTTCCTACTGAAATATCCCGTAGTCGAAGTTACCTTGGGGTTGTTAGGCTTGATTTGGGCCAATCTAGTTCATTGAGTTAAAGACCTTGAAAGGACATTAAAACATGAACATACCCAGTAAGCTCTCACGAGGAGTAGTAATTTCATGCTTTCTTGGATAGTTTGGTTGGATAAAGTTAATGAACGGGGGATGAAAGGCCTATTGAATAGGTGGATAAATTGAGGAAGAGGTTGTCCCATGACTCGTCCATGTTTTGCAAATCATCTTGCCATGTCTTTCGTAGCATGTATTCAACATGTGTGGCATTTTAATCAAATGACAGATCGAAATGTAGTTTCTGGACATGCTGTGAGGTAGGATAGAGATCTGCTAGAAAAGACTCTCTGGCCTTTTTCCAATCTAAAATAAGATGCAAAGATAAGACGTAGTGTGAACATTTACTCAATTCAATGGGGAAACAAAAAACAATGAAATCAAATCCACCATGAAAAACCCAAACTAATATAAAAAGATAGTCAATAATATATTATTATTCGTATTAAAAAAGCATGTTAGAGTAAGTAAGGGATATGCATTCGATTAAATCCTTTCGCTTTGAGGTAGAGCCTAACTATTAAAGAATTTAATAGAAACATGTATCCTCATTGGATACTCTACATATAGACATAGGAGAATATGGTTGTTGCCACCACTTTGAGAAATTTGACAGACACATTTCAGACCTTCACCCAAGCTACCCAAAAAAATATCGATGTTGTCAATTCAGCTCTTGATTAAAAATGTATTCACTCTGCCCAAAAAATTGGGTATGGTAGGATTCAACAGATAAAATAATGTTATTGACACGTTTCAAATCATTAATGTTATGGGCATTGTGGAATACCACGACTTCCTCAATGTGCAGGTGATTAGGGGTTTTGCATGCCACTACTAGGTGGTTCTGTTTTGTACAGTAAAAAAATGTTTGTCAAGTCAGTACGCTGAACCAACATCCGAAGGTAACTTTAGAACCCAAGGGAAGCTTCAGTGCCACCAACGTATGATCCAAAAGATGGATGTAGGGTGGAATTAGTGAAATACTTATGCAATTGTAATTGGGTATGAATTGTCACTTCTTCACTTTCAACTATCATGCCATGTCTCTATATATCCGTAGAATGCACTATTTATTTCTCATTCTATATTCTTTACAGTGTGTCCTTTTTTTGGACAGTCTCCCTTTGATTCATAGACAGGTTTGGTTTTTGAATCCATCCATGTTTTTCCTATGTTTCTTAGAGGATAATGTAACATATGCGCTTTTGTATTTTATGTTGTTGAATGGGTAGAGGATTTTAGGTGGAGGAATTGTTGTTGTGTTCTTCTAATCATCATGTAACCTCAAACCAAATAATTTATCTGGAATGTAGACTCACGATTCTTCATATCATGTACAATTTGACAAAGCAAACAACAAAAAATATTGTATACTAGTGAGATAAATACACATGATATATGTATATAAAGTTTAATAGTAGTGAGATAAATACACAAGATAATCAAGTTCAACATTGACCAACAGAGCTAGTGATAATAGTTAAAGGCCACAATGCCAAGTAAATTTAGGATTTTTTGGGTGCTAAGGACAACAAGACTAGGCGGCTAGGACATCTTTTGTGAACACTAGGAAAGTAAAGTCTAACAAACATGAACATGAAAAACACCTCACTCTTTGGGTTTAGGTTTCATAAGCCCATTAAAGATTCATTCACACAAAAAAGCACAAGCATATCCTTATTTGCATACTAGTGAGATAAATAAACAAGATATCTGTATATATATCTATAAGTTGATTAGTACCAACCCACTATGAATTGATGTGAATCCTTTGCATATACTACATACAATGTTTAATATACTACATACCATTCAATATCTATATGTTAAGTCAATCACCGAATATATATGGTGTGTGTTTAAAATTTCTCGTAACCAAATGTATGTCAACAATGTACTAACAATATCAACAATAACAACGTCATTAATTTGAGCTCACCTGGTGGCCACAAATGAGATCAATGTATCACAGACACACACACACACATATATATTTCAATGTATGTGCGGTCGTTGTTGTACATGTTGTATCATACTGAAGTGAATGGATGGACTTTGCAAAAGTATCTTCCAAATACTTTGGGTAGATAGCAAGATCTTCCACACTTTCTGCATCTGCAGACTTTTTGTTTAGCATCATTTTCCCGAGGAATGCAAAATGACTATTGTTTCCATCTTTGCAGCTTCAAGCCATGAACTAAGATAGTACGGGAGCACAACAACCAACTAACATACGAGGAAGACAACCAACCATCCTAGAGATGAGAATGAGTGAGGTTTGTTTCATTACTAAAATTAAGAATAAGCTTTATGAGCCAGACTCTAAGAGCTACTTGTGCCACTACCATCGAGATTCGAAACCAGGCACATTCCAGACGTTAATTGTTCATGAGGCAAGTCAAACTAGAATTCCTCTACTTGAAGTCCAATCGGCAAGGGCACAGAACGTATCAACAAACAAAAGGGGCTGAAACTCTTCATTTTCCTATTTTTATCCTTACCAAAGAGGATTAGTCTCAGATCAACATGTTCCTCATTCTTTTTAGGCCCCCTTTGCAAGTCCTGAAGCCCATAACTACAGTGATATAATCACATCATCTACATGCGACACCCACCTTGAAAGCCAACCAAAAGTTCTATGAAGCCAATGGAGTGGTGAGAAGAATTTAGCTCAAGCTAATTGAGGTCACTTATGCAAGGGTTAAGAACGCTAGACGGTGGTCGTAAAATATCCCACTGTTTTTCCCTCACAACTTGCATGTTGCAAGCACTTGCAGTTGGCAGATCAAAACGATTGCATAAATGTCTACTGACAATGAATTAACTAAATGATAGAAAATTGGCAATAAATTAATTAAATGACAGAAAACTGTCAAAGGGTTACAAGTGGGCCTATAAGGAATGGAAAACATGTACGATTAGTCTGGAGAGAAAGGCAAGGAAACAAAGCCAACATCCTTAGCAAAGACAAAGTAAGCAGAGATAATAGATAATAGCAAAGACAAAGGCCAAGCATGATTTTTCTTTTATTGGTAAGTCACCTAAGGTGCTAAGTTCATAAAGGAATTGCTTATGAATTTAATGAAGGCCATATTGCCAAATAATATAATATGTATTATTGCCCTCGGGGGGTAGCTCAATTGGCAAGTGCCGTGAAAATAAAGTTCCAAAAAGGTCTCGAGTTCAACTCCCCCCGACTAATCTAATGTGTAACACTTAGGGCAGCTAGACAAAATAATAATATAATATATAATAAAAATAATAATAATATAATATATATTATTGATGGTTTACTATGTTAAACAGGTACTAATAATGGGCAAAGAAACTTCCATAAAATAAGGATGATAAAATAACATTTTTCTTTTTATTTTAAAATGTTTTTTTAGACTTATATTGAATATCTTTAATTACAACACATTCATTTGTTTACCCACAACAAATTCTTTAATTAATTTATAACTTTATATATTTCAAATTTAATTCTTTCATTCAAATATAATTTTTTAATTCATATGTTGGTATTTTCAATTACAACACAAAATTTTCAATTAATCTAATATTGTATTATGTTATATTTTCAAAATATAATTCATACTTGGATGGAATTGAAAATAGCGTTGATTGCCCCTGCACATAAAGGGCCATTAATTCTCATGAAACTATTAAGAGTATGCAATTGTTAAGTTTCATGTATATTTTACCCGGTCTTATATTTGTGACTTAATCTAAGAGTATGCAGTTTCATGTATATTTTAGCGTCGACGGTGAATGGCCGATTTTGAATCTTTCTTTTGAATTTAAAGTACTGTCTTTAATGTCCAAAGAAGCTTCTGGTTCAACTGCCTTTTAATTTACAGTACTCCGGTTTTGAATCTTCAAAAAAGCTACTATTTCCACCTACCTTTGAATTTTATTATTCGAGTGTGGGCTAAGTTGTTCTCTAGCAGCTTTACATGATTGGTGTTTGTTGTCAAGGGAATGTGGGGTCGTTAAGTCTTTTGTTTAAATATATGTTTGTTTTGGGTTATCAACCGTTTCGTGGCGACGTACTGTAGCTGGTCACCTTCAAAGTGGTCAGAGTCACATATTTAAAATTCAAAGTTAAAAAGGTCGTTTCTTGTAAATGGAAATAGCAAAAAAAAAAAAAAAAAAAATTAATAGGGTAGTTTGGTCAGTATAGAATTGAGATGTGATAAAAAAAAGTTTCCTAGGTAGTCGGTCAGATTATAGAATTTAGATGTGATTAAAAAAAAGAGTTCCCTAAAGTAGTCGGTCAGAGTATAGAATTTAGATGTGAATAAAAAAAAGTTCCCTAAGGTAGTTAGTCAGAGTATAGAATTTAGTTCTCTTCTGGTTATAGATTCAAATTATGTGATACTGGGCCTAAACATCATTTACAACAATAAGGAGAAATTAAAAATAATAATAATTAAAAAAAATTAATTGTTTGTAAGAATTCCAGATCCCAGATCCGAAGCAACAACAACGCTCCTTTGCTATGGCTTTTTGTCTAGAGATGACCAAATCAACGACGAAGTCCTTAACCGAAAAGAAATTGCGTGCTACTCTGCAACTATACATGCCGATTTTTCTTTTCGGTACTTGTCTTCCATTAGAGGTACGATCGGTGAAACAGACCAAAACTGAATTTGGAAAGGAGACAGCTCGATGCAGGCCTCAAGAGACATCTTGGGCCGTGGTTATATGGCAGAGTCTGCTAGAGCGGAACTAGAAAGACGTTCTCCTTTGCATGTGGTGACTGGAGGGGCGTATGAGAGCCGTGAGGGCTCTTTTCACCCATTCTCCTTCCACACTGCTGATTCTTACCAGTGAATTCATCATGGCAGATCTCCTTGCATTCAACTGAGAATGCGTAGTAGAAGCAGGGGAGTTATTAGTATTTCTATGAAGATTGCAACATAACGAACTCAGATGATTCATTGGTGAATACATGCACGTCTTTCTAGGCAGAGCACAGGGAATAAGCTTCATTGTGGCAGTGCCTTTCGGTGAAATTGGACGACCAGCGTATCAAACCTGCGACATGGATCTGTCTAGGCCGAAATTGATAGAAGACGAAGCCACAACAAAAGTAGAAGAAAAATAAGAATAGTCATTGCTAATGCTTGCTCGAGTAGGCGAAAGCGTTCTGTGGACAGTAAAGTTGATAGCGGAGGAAGATGTAGGCGAATCAAAATGGCATGTGGGAGAGTGGGATGCAAAGGTGAGGGGCAACATAGGGGCGTTGCTAGATCTACTTCTTGCCTAACAAATTGGACAAACCGAGTAGACCGGACGTACCCAGATTTGTCACTTTTACGCCAATAGGTTTTACCCGACCTTAGCACTTTCGCGAAACCGTTGATTAATGAATCCATGGTGCTTCTGTGACTCTGAAGTCGGTACCACATATTGAAGACAAGTGAAGGTGGCCCCTCCATTTTTTGGGAAAAGGCGCCCATAGTTCAAACTTTCTCCGCTGGACGTATCCCGCCACGGGATAAGGGAAGGACATTTCTTCGACACTTTTCCAAAACGTGAACACGTGTCGATATGTTATCTGTTATGCCCTTTCTTTTTTCTAGAGAATAAAACAAAGTTATGGTCTTTTTTCTATAGAATAAAACAAAGTTATGGCCCTTCCTTTGTCCCCAAGTAATCGAGGGATCCACCACATTACAACTTCTAAGAGTTTGTGAAGGGTGTTGTGTAACTATTCCATGTTTTGGTCCTTTGTCAAAATCCAACCGAGTTGTCTATATACTGCCTGCTATGCTCTTTCTTTTTTCTAGAGAATATGAAGAGAATAAAACAAAGTTATGGTTCTTCCTTTGTTCCTAAGTAATAGAGGGGTTCACCACATTATAACTTCTAAGAGTTTGTCAAGGGTGTTGTTTAACTGTGTTTTATGTTTTGGTTTTTTCAACTACATAAATATTACCAATTTATAATTTTATAAAATTGTATTTATGAATGTAGAAATGGATTCAGTACGCTGAAAAACGAGGAGGCATTAAGATTATACAAAATTAACTACTCAAATCTACATATCCAATAATTGCTTATTGAATTTAAAACAAAATTAAATAGAAAATATCCATAGAAAAAAGCCAAAACTTAAAACATTCAAACTAAGGTGTTTGCCAAATAATTGTGTTGTGTTTGCCAAGTAGTTGTGTTGTGTTGAATAGACGCCTGAAGGAAGGAGCAGCCTACCATTATGGATTTTGAATCATTGTTATTGCATGTTGGTTATCTAAACTTCATTTACTACTCATGAAACTCTTGATTATGACTTATCTTGCGTATCTTTAGCTCGCTCTTTCGATGGAAGGATAAACAATTATTCATTTAATATTAATACATGAAATTAAATATAAGAAAATAAAACGAAGATTCTCATTGTGTTGTCATGTAAGGAAAGAGAAAAAGATAATATTTTTGTCCTATACAAAAATCAATGAACACAATCGACTCCACAACTTATCCTTAACTTATCCTTTTGAGGTGAGAACTACACATTTTTATTTTTTATCATAATTTTTTCATATGCGTAATATACCTCCTAAAATTTCATTGTGTAAGATGAAAAGTCCTCTTTTTAGATATGTTACTGATCGACTAAAGGGTATGTGATGGCATAGGTGTCAATGCTTAGACGACTAAAGCAAACAGTCCGTCGTGTGTGACAGTTCAGTGGATCTGATTGTGGATGTCAATCGTCGGGCCGACAATGTGCGGAAGATGTCATCAAGATGCCATGACCTCCTACCATGGGCGTAGGCTAAAGGGAAAACGAATTGCACCTTTGCCAATCACCGCCGATCTCTTATTCCAGCCACTACCATACTCCGGACGGCGGAGACTCTACTCCCCCAAACGACGTTACCGTTAGTTTGTATAGTCTGTGCCAACGAAGCCATCTGCGATACGTCTCAACTTTTGAGCCAACTAACATACGGGAGATGCATGCTTTAATGTTGTTGCGCATTCCCTCCATCCTCTGTTTCATTTTTTTTTCAAAATCTCCACTCCACTCCACTCCCGCTCGTTTGACGCCCAGTTCTGGTTTATCCAAGCACATAGAGCAAATAGAAACACAACTAGGATCGAGTTGATTCATCGAGAGAGCTCTGGAATCAAGAGATACAGATGTTCACTATTTATATTTTGAAGTTGTCTCAAATCCTTTGACCACCATCATAATTACTTGGGATTCTTGAGTGGGTTGCCTGGATTTTGTTGAACAATGGTTTATGTATCACATTACAGGTTGTTTCCCTGGAAGAAGGGAAGGCGTGCATGCCTCCTGGCACCATCAACATATCCGTGTTGATTCCAGTTACAGTTATAATGCATTGTATTTGGCTCCTCTGGGTCTGTGGTTTATCAATAGGGTGGTGGAAGTCTACTACAATTACTCGAGTTTGGTTATCAGTATTTACGTTTGTAAATCCCTGAATCAACACATTGTACTGATATAGTAGCCACAAAATTCTTCCCCAACTCACATGGTGCTTGTTGTATTAGGGCATTTTCAACTCTAGCGGGACTGGTTTCCATGGACAAAATTTAATCGGGGTCGTTGCTTTTGATCACTTCAGCGAAGTTCAAGATTTGATCATTTTTAACTCTAGCGGAACTTGTTTCCATTGACAAAAGTTAGCAAATGTCGGGGGTCAAAGCAAATAAGAAGAGAACACATGGTGCGTTGCAAGATACGTCATTGACCCCATTAGTCTGCAAACAACTCTGGATTGGGCCTATGGGCCCGACTATACAGATTGTGGCCTAATACAAGCTGGTGGGTCTTGCTACGTGCCCAACATGTTGTTCGTCCATGCCTCATTTGCATTCAACAGGTATCATCAAAATAACATGAAGGCACTGAGGTCCTGTGATTTCCAGGGTGCTGCAATGGTCATAAACATAAGCCCAAGTAAGCCCAATAAAATTAATATCCCCTCACCCAATATATAAGTCCAATGTTCTATGTATATCGACCAATTGTTTTTTCTGCAGGCTTCTAATATGCATGTGCTTTTGTCACTCATCGCACAGGTTATCACGGTTACTTCTACGTGTTCAGGTAAAATTCGGTGCTCATGTTTTGTAGATATAAGTCATTTAGGGTCCTTTTTCATGGTACACACTACTGAAATATTTACTGGCATAGCTGGTTTAATTCTACATGCATGACAATACATTTTGCAACTCCAAAAAAATGGTTTTATGGTGCATAATAGTGTGTTTAGTATTATTGTTGTGTTTTTCAAGGTTTGGGCAAGATGTTGCTGATATAAACAGAGTGCCAGTAAAGAAATGTTGCACTTCTATGCTCATGTCGTTTTTGTTTTTATGTTTGTCACTTTATCAGTCTTCTTGTGCCTTAAGAGGCTAGAGTTCCATGAAAACAACTTGGTTGAAGATTTTATGGTAAACCAGTTAGTTAGCAGGTGTGGTATTTTGTGAGTACTTGCCTGTTCAGATATTGATTGTGATTACCAGGCTATTATAGCAATGAGCTGATGAAATTGGGATGGAAATGAATCCTATAAAAATTTGGTGGACTTGATTTTCTTCTGGTAGTATGGCCTACATTACTACATTATAGTTGAGCTTCGAGCATACCCAAGGCATGAAATTCAAATGAACTCAAGTTTAAGTTCTATCATTAAATGTCATATTTTTCCTAGTCATTCCTTTTGCATGTACGACTTTTGATGTCTTTGAATTTTAGTTGCAGTTCTCTCTTTACGAAGTTATAAATTGAAATTATAATTAAAAATGGTTTTAAAAAACAATGCAAACAACAATGCGTTGTACACATTATGAAATAGTTTATATTGGAAGCACCTGCTTTGGGCCTTATGGAAGATACAGGCCTTGAATCAGGGATCATAGCTACCGATGGAAAATATTTATATTGGGTTTTTGGGAAAGATATCTCATTTTTCAGAACTAAGGGTATATTATAGTTATCCCATAATTTTAATATCAAATAAGAAATAGTGAGCCTTAAAGTTCATTTTTCAAAGCTAAGGGTATATTATGGTTATCCCATAATTTTAATATCAAATAAGAAATAATGAGCCTTAAAGTTCATTTTTCAGAACTAAGGGTATATTATGGTTATCCCATAATTTTAATATCAAATAAGAAATGGTGAACTTGAAAGTTATGTGGCCTCGTTTTGATTGAAATAGATACTGGTTGTTTCCCAAAACTTTAATATCAAATAATATTGAGCTTGAAAGTTATGCGACTTCTTAAAACTTTAATATCAAATAATAGTAAGCTTGGTAAACAAAGGCGTACAAGAAACCAAGGTGGTTTTGGGAGCTCTGTACTCTCTAACAATGGCGGACACAATTTTGGACAGTTGACTATACATTTAGGATAGAACCCTTAGCTGGCTCCGACTTATGGCGAGCTTGGTCACATGCCTGGAAACTAGGCGGCACTGGATCCTCCCTACCCTCTAACCTGATTAATGAGACACCCAACACAATTGCAGTTATTGGGGAGGGTCGACTTAACACAGATACCCCTACATTAATTATTTTAGCTGAGTGGTGGTCTTGTCGAAGGTTTGGAGCATGTGTCATTGAGTGAAGTGGAAACCTTTCTTTAGTGTTTCCCGAAGCTTCTAGATGGAGGTTGAGGTCAATGCACTTATGAGTGCGGTTGACAAGGCCTTCTGGAAGAGCGTCGAGATTTTTACCTCGGTTGACGAGCTCAGTGCAGGTATTGTCATATGTGGTACGCTTCCTCCCTTCGTCGGACGTAGTTCCTATTCACCCCTGGTCTCTACTGAACCTACAAACCCCCTCTCACAGTCGCCTACCGATTTCCTACCTGGTTTAGTATCCTCCCACAGGCGATCATCTACGGATTTTCTCCCGAGTGTGAGGAAACAGACTGGACGCCCCCCACAAAAGAGATGGTTTATGAGAGACCCAGGCACTAATCGAGTGTAGAAACCTAACAAATCAAAGCAAAAACTAGTCATGGGGTCTGATGTTGGATTGGAGGAGAGTGTTCAGTTTTCACTCTGCGCACTAGTGGGTAAGCTTTCCTATCTCTCACTCTGCAAATGCTCTCTCCTGACCTGGATTTCGAGCGCCTTGTCTTCATTGTTGGGATATATCTGGGAGATCATTTACCTTTCTCATGGCTGGTTTGGTCTCTTATTCAAGTCGTCGAAGGACACACAACATATTTTGGATACACTGTGGACTGTTAGTGGCTACAGCCTGATGCTCAAAAGATGGCGGGTTAGTTTTGACCCTTCCACATAATACTTCCACTTTTTCCATCTGTGGGTCATGTTATCTGGTCTACCTTTACAACTATGGACATAGAAGGATTTAGTCGCCATAGGTAGTGAACTTGTGTGTTTCATTAGCCTGGATGATATCTCTCTTAAGGGTCCCGATAGAAGGATAGGAAGGATTGTAGTGGAGATTGACATACACATGGGACTTCTAGAGTCCCTGGAGATCTACTGGAGAGGCCACACTGTGATACAATGCCTTGATTATCTTGGTATCACCTTCCGTTGCTCCATCTATCACAGAAATGGACATTTGCGTCAAGATTGCACTGGCGAAAAGGAAGCAGAAGAGTCAGAAGCTTCCTATCTTAGGAAAATATCCCAGGAAGAGTCTCCCAATGTAGACTCACTCGACGTTGTTGTTGGATACAAGGTGGAAGGAGGGTATTGGTCGACTTCTACACGGGACACACTATCGGGTAAGCTTAAGCTTCTATGTCCTTCTCTATACTTCACTTTATTTGCTTGGGAATGGGATTCCTTGGACACTTTTGTTGCTCTGGGGTTGGGGATTTCACGAGGTACTTCTATCGAAAATTTGTTGATACTTCGACCTCCCACTATTTTCACTCCTTTGGGATGGGCGGGAACATAGAATTTTACACAGCCTTCGCTGCCACCGACTTCCCCCTGAGACTGTAGGGTCCCCTCTTTGGCACCTGGTGGGGCCTCTACTTTACCTACAATTCTTACCTCCTCCATAAGACCTGCTACCTCCTGTGCTACAGGACTACACTATGTTGAATCTGTTTTGGTTGGGGACGTTCTATCTGACTCTAGGGACTCTGCTACTGGCGATACCACCTTGGGTAACATTCTGAACACATTGGTTCATACATATAAAGAGATGCTGCTACCTGTGCCTTTACCCACTTTTAAAGGAGGGTCTCTCATCCACATAGAGAATTTGGCATCCTCCTCTTCAACTCCTTGTGATAACTCTGGTGATAAATTTGGGAAAGACTTCTCCTAGTCACGGGGATTGGGGCTAGAGAGCTCTCCAATCAAAACTCGCAGTGCTCAGAAAAGAACTAACTTTTTTATTACTCTCCTGATTACTTCTACTTCTGACTCATCTGATCTTGGGGCGTTTAGAGGCATCAAAGATCTGTCCAGGTCAAGACCATGATACTACTCTCCCTTAACATCATAGGGGTGGGAGGCACCCTAAAGAAGGCTTCCCTAAGGTGACTATTAGACAAAACTTTACTCGACAACATTTTCCTACAAGAAACTCTGGTCGACAAGCATAGAGCTCGGGTTTTCCTAAGTACCTTAAGACCCTTGTGGTTTTTTTGTGCTGTAAACTCAATTCGAAATTCAGAGGCTTACTAGCGGCCTAGGATCCCAAAAAATACGATCTGGAACCTTTTTAAAGTTGTGGCAGTATATTGTTGATAGGTACCTGTTGTGAAAACAAAAGGAAGCTTACTCTACTCAATGTTTATGGCCCCTGCATGGACATAATCACTTTCTGGGACAAAGTCTCTACACTAGGCCTACTAGATGGAATGAACCTTATTGTTGCAGGCAACTTTAACTTCACTCTAAATGCAGATGAGATGTGGGGGGGTACAACATTACAAGACTAGGTGGTTGCACATTTAAGAGCGATCTTCCTTAGAAACAAACTGGTGGATATCCTCCCAACGGTTACAGTTCCAACTTGGAGGAACAGTAGAGCGGGTTTGGAGAGCATCTCTAAGCGGTTGGATAGAGTATTCATCTCTGAAGAGCTCCTACAACACTTGGGAAGGTACAGGTCTTGGGTAGCATACCCCTTTCTCTCGAACCATGCCCCGTCTTCTTGCAGCTTGACACTTCTATTCATCGGTCGACTTACCCTTTCAAGTTTAATCCGACATAGCTACAAGAGCCAGATTTTTTGCAATTAGTCACTGAGGTCTGGACATATCATAACTTTCTACAAGAATTGGACTTACAGAGACGGTTAGCGTGGAAATTGAAACTCTTTAAACAAAAGGCCTTGGTCTTGTTGGTCTTGTTGCTCGAAATATGCAAACACCCCATGAAAGCCATTGGAAAGAAGCTAAAAGGATACTTCGATATGTCCGTGGTACAGTCTAGTTCGGGATACATTACAATTCAGGGGGGAATCCTTTATTAGTCGATTTCACTTATTCAGATTGGGTGGTGACCCTGATGATCGAAAGACTACTGTAGGTTATGTTTTCAACCTTGGTTCAGGACCTGTCACTTGGGCCTGTAAGAAACAACAGGATATTGCACTTTCTTCAAAAGAAGCAGAGTACCGAGCAACGATAAATGCAAGTTAGGAATCCTTGTGGCTTCGACAGATCCTTTCAGAGTTTGGATTCCAGCACTAGCATCCGACCAGCCTTTGGTGTGACAATCAGAGTGCCATCAAGCTTGCCAAAGACCCAATTCAACATCAATTCAACAAGCACATCGAGCTACACTTGCACTTCATCAGAAATTTCATTCATGATCAAGTTATTGAAGTGCTCTTTTTCCCTACAAAAGATCAAGTTGCAGACATTTTCACAAAGTCTCTTACATAAGCGAAGTTTTCGAAACTTTGATCTATGTTAGGAGTTCAAGAAGTTGTCATCAAGGGGGGATAGGCTCTAAGTCCTCCTTCCTTCTCCTATTGTGTCACTATTTTAAATCATTCAATCCTATCCCAAGTTGTTCTTAAGGGGGGATGTTAGGATATTTAGACACTTAGGAGTTAGTTAAGATCTACTTGGTCTAATGTGTCGTTACGTAAAAGTGTGTTTCTTTAGTATGAATTTGTAGTTAGGAAATCTGACGGTCACGATATGTTCCTGACATAGAGTGATCCGACGGTTCATATTCTCCTCGATCTTAACGACCATTGATTTGTGGCTTAACACATGATTGGTCCATGATCTCTATTTAAAGATCATGGAGGGTCATTTGTTGATGATCGGTTGTGAGAAACTCTCTTGTAAAAATCTCTCTGTAATATTTTTCTTTTGCATTAATAAACTACTCCAAGTGGCTGCGTTGGTTGGGGCTATGGATGTTTCCCCATAGGGGTTTTACCACGTCAAAACATTAGTGTGCTGATATTTGATCTTGTTGTATGAGTGGTTACTGAAGGTGTTCATCCTTTGTTGGAATACTTGTGTTGTCGAACATTTGAGCCTTTCCTATAGATTTTGCTAGTATGTTGGATAAGATAACTGCCTAGTTGAAAAAATTTCCCCTCTAAATTATCTCATACATCATTGGTGCCCAACCTATTCTCACTTGAGGTGCATCTTTCTCTCCATATATCCTACTTATGAGATGGGTTTCCCATGTGTATCTTGATCTGATCAGGTCTATGTAAACAAAATGTCTTTTGGTCCAAATGAGGTTTTTTGGAAACAAATTGTCTTTTGATGCATGTACCCATGGAAACAAATTGTCTTTTGGTCCAAATGAGGGAAAATGACAATTGTTTTCCATAGTCTCTATGGCTTGCCACATTATAGAAAAGTTTTTTACTTCATGTGTAATCCCCTTGAGGTCATTATGAGATACTTGCTTCCACTATCTTAGGCCAAAATCCATCTCTTCAATGCCTTCTGAAGTGAAGATAGGAACTTTAGAAAGGGCTTATTTTAGGGAGGACTAACAATCTCTCACTTTGTCAAACTATAATTGAGCTTGTTGATAGGCTAATTCCCATGCCTGAATATGGGTCATGACATCAACTATATCTTGGCCATGAACTTGCACATGTTGTGCTCTTTCACATTTCCCTCTACATAGCCTTCAACTCATTTTACAACTTGAAGACATAGTCAATAAAATCTGAAGTTTGATATTTGTTGGACTTGTAATAGTTAACCTAGTTTTTCAGTGAGGTGATTTTTCTTTTATACTCCTTTATTTTCTTCTCTACATCCACAACCTTTTGAACATTATCCTATGCAATATCTAGACCAACAAAATTAGAAGAAGACAAACTCAACTTTCTTTTGTCCATCACCACAATCTCAATAGTGAGCACCATTTTATAATCCAAGATAATTATCCTCTGTTTGTGCTTCTACCTTATCACTTGCTTCCTTTGTTTATCAAATATAAACAATTCCAAATTGGAAAATTCATCTAATGGTGTTGGAATAGTGTCATTCACCTCTTGCAACCATTCCTAGACCAAAGGTATTGCCAAATGTTTAAGTAGTGAATACTTCTTCCATTGGTAAAGAATCTTGTGACTCCATATTGCTCTTTGATATTGGTATGCTATTCTCTTTTCATATATTTTTCTTCTTCAATTTTAGTTCTCTTCTTCTCAACCTTTGCATTAGCTTTGCCTTTCACCTTTGCTTATGCATCTTCCTTGGATTCCCTTTTATCTTATGCATCTTCCTTGGATTTCCTTTTAGCTTCTTCCTTCTTTGATAACATTTCAACTTTGGCTTTAGCATCAACCCCTTTCTTCTTTGCTAATTCTTCTTTCCTAGTTTCTTTTATTTGTGCTTCTTCTTTTCTCCCAGCCTCAACTTCAACTTCATCTTTCTATTAAATGCTTTTAGTCTTATATTTTCATGTTCATTACTCTTCTTCTGGAGGGCTTGAATTTGAGCAACATCCCTTTCAACTTCCTCTATCTTTTTCCTCTCTTTATCCTCAAATAACTAGTAGATTATTTAGAAATTCTTCATAAGTTAATGCTCTTTTATGAGAAGTTTCAACTTCATTCTATTCATGCTTGTAAGGGATTAAATATTCATCTAAACTCTGTCTTTTTCAACAATTCCCAAGGGATCATGCATTTGAGTTATTTCCATCTTAAAATAATATTTCTCAATATTCTTTCCTTCCATCTTGGGCCAAGTAGAATATGTTAGTACATACATTCCTATATATAATGGATAAGTTGGGAACAACTTCTTTTGATGCTTGATCAGGCATGTATTAAAACCATGCAACATAGTTTGGTATCCAATTTCCTAAATGAGAAAATTGTTTGGTGCATACACTGGAAGAGTATGGGTTACTTGAATAACACCATAAATCTTGATGTAAGTAGAATATTCATTCAGGTACCAATCTCCAATGTCCTTCAATACTTCTATAGCCTTTGGAGATATCCTTGGGAAGGGTTTACAAAATACAATCTCATATAGTGGTGCCAAGAAACCATCACACATGAGGGAAAATTGATATTTGTACATGTTCTTCCATAAATCCTTGAAATATACATGAACATGGGGTCATCCTAAAGACTAGGACTAGCCTATTCCTGTGAATGTGTTTGAGGCACAAACCCCATCCAAAAGATATGAATACATATAAAACTCCAGGGTTCTTGTGAGTGCATATGTTAAGCCCTAAATAGTGGCTCATTACCCCTTAATTGGGGCATATTACATTAGTAATTTTATTTTATTTATGTTGACTTTAGTCCATTAGTTGTAATCATACCTCCTAGTCTCCTATATATACCATGGAGACATTTTCATTTTGGAATCATCTGGTATTGGGACATTTATGTGGGCATAAGGATGTTTCCCCCTCGAAGAGGCTTATTATTTGAATTTATCTCTTTTTCAAGGCGTTGAGTACTTATTCTGAGGTTTCTCTATGCTATATTAATATTTGGTTCCTAACATATGGTATTAGAGCTCAAGGTCTTGGGGTTTCGTTGCTACATCTGAGACACCTTGGAATTTTCGATATAAAGTTTTTTCTACAACAATTTAGAAGGAACAACTTGGAGGATATTTATCAGATGGATCAAGGTACGTTGGTTTAAAATTTCATCTCCCGAGGCCTTATACTTTAGGAGATACAGCCTTTGTAAGATAGGGTTCTGGAATCATCCTGAATTGAGTCATTGCGGAATTTTCACTATAAATTTTTTATGTAACATTTCAGACCCTGAAATATGGAGTCTATTCACAAAAATTAGTAAGGTATCCGTGGTAACAATGTCAACTTCTGGGTCATCTTACATTTGTATATACACCCTATGTAAGATAGGGTATCTGACTAGTCTCAAGTAGGTGTTCCAGGTAAAACAATCATAACTTCTTCCTACAATATCCAAATTAAGTGAGACCAGTTGCATTGCATAGTGGACAACCCATAGTAGTTCTGGTATAAGTTTCATAATTTTATATCAATTATTTTGTGCGGGGCACGCTATACAAGTGAGATCTCCTGGAAAGGCCAAAAATCAACAAGTTGTGGGGAAGTTACCATAAATTCCACTTGGCACATCCAATTTTGATCAGACCTGTGGCATTGCAGAGAAGAAATATCAGAGAGCTATAAAAAATAAAATTTCATACTCAAAAGGGATGAAATTTTGAAGATATAATAAAAGGAAGATTGTCTAGCAGAACCACCTCAAAATCAAGGTTTAAAGTGATACTTGGCCAACATGCCACCAAAAAATGGAACTTCTACACCAAATAAGCCTCCAGACAATCCTACTTGGACTCTTGATGAAGGTGAAGAAATGTGTAGGGACATAAATGATTTACAAAAGAAGACAATAACAAAAGATGAACTGTAAGAGATGATGGATTCAACGGAAGCTAAGTTGGAGGCAATAAATACTAAGATGGATGGTTTAAAAGGGGAGATCATGGAAGGATTGAAAAATTTCCTAATAGAGAGGACACCTGAAAGTGAAAATGTATCCCATGAAATTCATGATGAGGACACAAGGAAGGTGAATCAAGAATGGAGAAACTCCAACTTTGGGTTGAAGACCAACCACATTCCTAAGATCGATATAAGGAAGTTTGATGGAAAGGACCCAATCACATGGATACTTCCGATGGAGCAATTCTTTGATCTACATAATGTGCCATATACACAAAAGGTACAAATTGTTTCTTGATATTTAGAACCCAAACAATTTGTATGGTATCGATGGCTTTGTTCTCGTAAATCACTTGTCACTTGGACAATTTTCATGGAAGAAATGATAGCACACTATGAGGATACAAGGAGCAATACCTTCTTTAGCCAATTGATAAATCTCAAGCAAAAGGGTTCAGCTACAGAGCACATTGAGACTTCCAAAGATTGAATATAAAGGTAACATATATTCCATATGAGCACTTGATTGATGTATTCATAGGAACTTTAAAGTATAACATTCAACATGAGGTTCGCCTTTGGGAACCCAAATCATTGGAGAATGCATTTAGGGTGGCAAGAAATGTTGAGAGTAAAAATATGGCTATGGATACTAGAAGGACCAATCCTAACATCTATAGAGAGAATAATGATCCTTCTTCTAAAACACCTCAACCTACAAGGTTGACACCTCAACAATTGGAGGAAAGAAAAGCAAAAGGTTTATGCTTTAATTGCGACAACCAATACAGTAAGGGACATAAGTGTGGTGAGAATAAATTATTCTACATAGATTGTGAAGAGGAACAAGAACAAGAACAAGAACATGAACCATCTCAAGATGAAAATGTAGAAGCAATTTCATCTGAAGAGTTGACTCCCACAATATCGTGTAATGCATTGGCTGGAATTAGCACTCCTCAAACCCTCAAGATCAAAGGATATATCAAAAAGAAAAAGGTAATAGTCCTAATTGATTCTGACAGTACTCATAATTTCATTCACTATAAATTATCCAAAGCTCTCAATTGCTTTTTATATCTAGAGCCATAGTTTCAAGTAATGATTGCAGATGGAGGAACTATCAATTGCTTAGGAAAATGCAATAAGATCAATCTTAATATGGGGGAATATGTAATGAATAGTCCAATGATTTCTATATCCATGGGTGGTGTTGATGTTGTACTAGGAATCCAATGGTTCCAATCATTAGGAACAATGGATTTTAATTTTCAAGAACTTTTCATGAAATTTTCATTGGGAGGAAAAGAAATTGAGTTAAGAGGTATCACAGGGAAGCCTGGTAAGGTGATAATCTCTAATGGCGTGATAAAATTATTGAAAAAGGGGCATCATGGTGTTATTGCACAACTATGCTCACTAGATGTTCAAACATCTAAGCCATCTATTCCTCTAGATCTCCAAGGGATCATTGATAAGCATTCCAAAGTATTGGAAGATATTCCCAAAGGTCTTCCACCCACTCAAAATCATGATCATGATATTCACCTAATTCTTGGAAGTGTTCCTCCTAACATCAGGCCATACAGATACCCTTATGCCCAGAAGAGTGAAATTGAGCTCATGGTTGAAGAAATGTTAGAGGATGGCATTATTAGAGCTAGCCAAAGTTCTTTCTCTGCACTGGTGGTAATGGTATTCAAGAAAGATGGCTCATGGCGTATGTGTCCAGATTATAGAGAGCTCAACAAGATCACTATTAAAGATAATTTTCCCATTCCCGTCATTGATGAATTGTTAGATGAACTACATGGAGCAATCTATTTCACAAAGTTGGATCTTCGTTCAGGGTATCATCAGATTAGAATGAAGGAAGAAGATATCCCAAAAACAACATTCCGAACTCATGAAGG
>ML777935.1:793623-823841 GCA_009831015.1 Picea engelmannii | reverse complement strand
CGGTGGAGTTGTTGAGATTAGTCTCCAAGTGGGAGATTGTTGGTTGTGGAGCCTGATTATCTTCCTGATTCAGAGGTCCTTGTTTTCAGCCGTGTTTATACCCCATGAAGTATTTACACCCCAGAAGTATGTACACTCTTCCACACAGGGGAGTGCAGAGGGGGGGTACCCCCTCTACGGGGTCCGGAGGGGCTATCCCCCCAGCTGGGGGGTTTGGGGGCAAGCGGGGGTTCGGGGACGAAGCCCCCGAAGGAAAAATTGCCTTGTAAAAATATATTGTAATTTCATTGTAAATCTGGACTGTTCATTATAAGGTCGCAGATCTAATGGTAGAAATTATGTTAGGGTTTTTTCCCTAGAAGGCAACCCTCTTTTATGAGCGAAATGTATTGCGGCTATAATTGATGGTGAATATTGTATTCTGAGAGAGGAGACTGTGAGAGAAAGAATAGAAAGTTCCAGTGGGTTTTGTTGTAGGTTGTATCCCTTCATTTGTTGGATAATAATAAAGGAAGGACCTGACAATTTCTCTGGTGGACGTAGCCCACACTAGGTGAACCACGTAAATCTGTGTCTCTCTTGTATTGTGTATCTTCTGTGTTTTGTTTCAACATTTATTTATTTTTTTTGCTCCGCGGTCCTGTTTTCTAACAACATTTTCATTTATTACACATTTACAGAAATACTGTGAACACTTATCTATTTTAGAGTAAATCTAGCCAGCCAACTGATTGAGGGTGAAGGCCTTTCCATCCAACCATAGGCCCTACTATTATTATGTTTTCCATGACATGCCACCCCCGTTCCAAGCCATGATATCATAGGGGAAACTCACCATATAACTCACAGGTTCTAGGTCTGATCGTGAAGTCTACTCTTCTTCACTATTTGGAAACAACAAAAATCCCCACTTTACCCATTGAGACTAGGGCCACCACGAGCTTCCCGATTGGATTTCCTCTACACAAGGGAGTACCTTCATAGCTATACAGTCCCTCAACACCCTCCCTTCACTAGTGTCTGTTTCTTTCCAACAAACACCAACTCATGGCCCTCTCTGCTTGTGTCCGAGTCTGGGTATTCTTTGTTCCAAATCGACCACATGCTCACTAGGTAAGCTTCCTTTTTCCTCACATAAACTTCTCATTTTTCCTTTGTTCCTTCCTGCATGCTCATTCTCTCCTGCACTCGTGCCTACTCTCGTGTGTTTGTCTGTCTCTCCATGTTTTGTCTAGAACACTCTCTCTTCTCCTTGAGTCCATGTGCTTGCTTCTGTCAGATGCTTC
Organism: Picea engelmannii; assembly: GCA_009831015.1. Classification (NCBI taxonomy): domain Eukaryota; kingdom Viridiplantae; phylum Streptophyta; class Pinopsida; order Pinales; family Pinaceae; genus Picea; species Picea engelmannii. The sequence continues at coordinate 822,555 of ML777935.1, read as the reverse complement.
CGGGAGTCAAGCTCCCAAATCGAAGGGGCACCTCTTACGATACTCTTGGATGACAACTTTAGCTGACCCAACAATTTCCTTTGTATAGTTCTGAAGGAAAACATAATTGCCCCAACCATCGGATCAATTCTTCATTAATTGTTTCTTCTGTGCCAAGGAAGTAAGGAACTTCAACAGATTTATCATAAATGAATTTTTTTAGGTGGGATTAACTTCTTTTGGGAAAACATGTAATCCCCAATTCCCTCACCAATTACCTCCTAGGATATCATGGACAATACTTCAAGGCTTCCGCTTCAGTTGGCTTGTTGGTAATTTTTTTAAACATAAATCACAATTACACTATTCACCAGTTACCATCATTAAGTCTTAATCATAATTACAGACTTGAGAAAAGATAAAGTGTTACACATATCCTGCTAAATAAACAAGAGTGTTTCTAAATATAGTATCTATTTAGTTGCACTGAATGATAGTCTGCAATGCTTGAGTTGTAACATTCCTAGAGTCCTTTGTGGCTTCAAGCATTACGAAGGGAAGAAAAATTGTCGGTTCAACATATTCATTATTCGAGATGTTTATATTTGAACCTCAAATTTCTATTTGAAAACCTGAAAATGCAATCTTACATATATTTGGAAGTTTGAAAAGGTGGCCATTCAAATTATGATGTCGTCAAATAGGCAAAGACAAATACAAGACACACTTTAAAGATGCATTAATATTTACATTATACCCCGCATCAAGGAGAATTCAATCCGAACTTAAAAACTTTAAGAGTGTAAAGAGTTTGAAAACAATAGGGATGATTTGGCAATCGAGCCAATTAACAAATCATGACTCGTTCTCACTATTATTCAGAGAGGGAGGAGTCGGTTTGGCAATTAGAGTTGATCATGGAATTGGGGCAAGAGTTCACAAAGAGAGGTCTGATTCGAGATAAAATATGAGAAAACAACACACGGTGAGGCTATGCTCACTTCTCTATATTCAATGAAGACTGATTACATTCTTAAATAGGAAAAGACTCTACTGAGTCGGTTACATGCAAACCAAAGACAACTAGACTCTCAACTACGAATTGACTCTTAGAATTGGCGCTTACAACTGGCGCTTACTCCATTATTTCCAAGTCTCCCCCTTAATGGAGAATGGATTGACTTCTACACCTAACATGTCCCTAAACAACTCAAACTTAATTTTGCCAAGAGGCTTAGTGAAAATATCAGTAGCATTTTCACTAGTATTACAACACATAAGAGCTATTTCATTTGACTGCAACTTTTCTCTAACAAAATGAAACTGAGCTTCAACATGCTTTGTCCTTGCATGAAAAATTAGATTCTTCGCAATATTGATTGAACTTTGATTATCACATTTGATCATTGTAGGTTCATGTCGTTCTTCTCCAACAACTTGAAGAAGTCTTGTTAACCAAACAACTTCACAAGTTGTTGCACACAAGGCTTTATATTCTGCTTCAGTAGAAGACAAAGATACAATAGGCTTCTTTTTACTGCTCCATGAAACAACCCCGGATCCAATGTCAAACACATATCTAGTGGTTGATCTTTGATCATCCGGATTGCCAGCCCAATCAGAATCTGAGTAACCTGTCAACTCAATATCAGATGCATCAGTATATTTAATACCATAATCAAGTGTACCTTTTAGATACCTGAGTACTGCCTTTGTTGCATTCCAATGGATTTCATGAGGTTTCGCCATAAACTGACTTAACACACTCACATAATATGCAATATCAGGTCTGGTTGTGGTGAGATAATTCAAACTGCCCACCATTTGTCTATACACAGTGCCATTCACCTCCTTCGAACCATCATCACAAGAAAGTTCCACATTCTGCTGCATGGGAACACTAGAAGACTTACACTGATCCATTTTAAATCTCTTAAGTATTTCTCTGATATAATTACTCTGACAAACAAAAGTTTGGCCTGCATTTCTCCAAACTTCAAGACCTAGGCAGTAATGTAACTCACCAAGACCTTTCATTTCAAATACTTTTGACAACTGCTGCTTGATTTCATCAATTAATTTCTCTGCATTTCCTGTAATTATCAAATCATCAACATATAAGGAAATCAATACTATATACCCCTGCTCATCAAATTTGGTATACAGATTTGGATCACTTTTGCTCCTCATAAAACCCTATTGAAGAAAGAAAGAGTCTATCTTCTCATACCATGACCTAGGTGCCTGTTTTAGTCCATACAATGCTTTCTTTAACTTACACACTAAGTGTTCTTGCCCTTTTTCCACAAACCCTTCAGGTTGAGTAAGGTAAACCTCTTCCTTTAACTCACCATTAAAAAATGTAGATTTAACATCTAGCTGGTGTAGCTTCCAATGGTACTTTGTAGCTAAAGAAATTAACATTTTGATAGTATTCAATTTAGCTACTGGTGCAAACATTTCAACATAATTAATACCTTTTGTTTGTGAATACCCCTTTGCAACCAATCTAGCCTTATACTTATCTATACTACCATCTGATTTAAACTTGGGTTTGTATATCCATTTGCATCCAATGGGATTCTTATGTTTAGGCAATTCAGTCAATTCCCAAGTATTGTTTTTCATTATAGATTCATATTCTTCCTCCATTGCATTTCACCATTCATCATGTTCATTAGATTAATCAAAACTCATGGGTTCTATGACATTTGAAATGCTACTCATTAGGGCATAGTTTTTATACCTCTCAGGAAGCCGAATCTGTCGTGAAGATCTTCTCAACTGATTATCTTCCTCCCCACTTTGTGAAGATCTGTCTTCACCTCTAGGTGAACTGTGACTGCTTGAATTGTCCATATCACTGAGTCCTTCTTGCTACTGCTGTCGCTGCGGGGATGGCTGCTACTGTGTGGGTTGTTGATGTCGTTGCGGGGATGGCTGCTGCTGTGTGGGCTGCTGCTGCTACTGCTGTTCTTTAACTCCTTCATCAAGAAGTCTCTGCCATTCCTCATGTCTGTTGTCGTCATGATTTCCTGCTTCCTGCTCATGGAAAAGTACATCTCTACTTGCAAGCACTTTGTGAGTAGCAGGATCAAACAATTTGTATGCTTTAAATTCAGAATAGTACCCAATGAAAATACATTTAATGGCTTTAGCATCTAATTTCCTCCTATTCTCCTTTGGAATATGAGCAAAATCCTTACACCCAAATACTTTCAAATTATGAACTGCAGGTTTGGAACCATACAAGGCCTCGAAATGAGTAACATTATCAAGACACCTTGTTGGACTTCTATTCTTTAAATAAACTGCAGTATTTATAGCTCCAGCCCAAAATGCATTTGAGAGATTCTTACCTTTCATCATTCTGCGTGCACACTCTAACAGAGTTTTGTTTTTTTCTTTCAGCGACTCTATTCTGCTGTGGAGTGTGAGGTACTGTAAACTACTGTACTATTCCATGATCTTTGCAATATTTGTTGAAGTCCCCTGATTTATACTCTCCCCCTTCATCTGAATGGAGGATTTTGATGGATTTTCCTGTCTGTTTTCCACCATGGTTCTGAATTCCTTAAAGTACTCGAAAACATCACTTTTTCGTCTAAGGAAGTATACTCATGTGTATCTCGTGCAATCATCAATAAATAACAGAAAGTAAAATGCACCTTCTAAAGACCTAGTCTGCATAGGCCCACAAACATCAGTATGCACAAGATCTAACACATCTTTCTTTTTCCTATCAGGATTAGAGGAGAATTCATCTCTCTGCATCTTTCCTAATGCACATCCATCACAAGCAACCTTCTCATTCTTTAACATGGGAAGTCCTTCAACCATATATTTTTTTTGTAATAACAATAAATCAGTATGATTGATGTGTCCATACCTTTGATGCCAAAGAATATCTGTTGGCATAGTTGCAGAAGTCAGTGCATGATGTGCTTTGCTGGTAACATCAAGTTTGTATAGGCCCCCTACTCTGACTCTCGTTGCAACAGTTTAGAAGTGGTCCAACAGATCCTTCACTATGCAATAATTCTTGAAGAATTCAACCTTCAAGTTCTTATCTGTAATGGTGGACACATAGATCAATTTTTTCTGTATTCATGGCACATACACTACATTCCGAATATGACGAACAATACCATTCGACAATGTCACAGGAATGTCTCCATATCCCTTGATCTGATTAGCGCAGTCATCTCCAAGATATACGCTGGCACCATTCTGTGTTTCTTTAAAATTAGCATACCAATTTTTATTACAAGTCATATGTACTGATGCTCCGGAATCCACAAACCAGGCATCAGAATCATCCGTTTCAGTAGATAAAGCAGCGTTAGACACAAACCGCCTAAGATCCCGTGATTCAAAATTTGGAGGTTCATCAATATCATCACTAGCAATAAATAATCTGAGATCATGATTTGACGATTTTTCGGCATAATGATCTGAATGTGTTCTAGGTTTATTCCTATCCTCGTCGCTCTTCTTCTTATGACAGTCTTTAACAATATTTCTAGGTTGACCACAATAAAAACAACTCTTTGACTCATTCCTGTCAGATTGCATACCTTGATTTGGAGATTGTCTTCTCTGCGATGAACTGCCTCTCTGCCATGAACCACCTCTCTGCCATGAACTACCTCCTCTACCTCTTTCTCCCGATCTCCCTCTCGCAGATCTCTTATTTGACCACAATGCCAAATCTTTATTTTAAGGTTTCAAATTCTCGTGCCTCTCTTCCTCTTGCAGCAAAATACCTGTTGGTTCTTCAAATGTGGGAGGTTTCTCCCTTTCCGCAAGACCTGTTATGAACATATGATAATATTCTAGCATACCATTTAAGGTAATAGTGACCAGGTCAGTGTTGGAAACAATTTCCCCTATATTTACTAGCTTGTCTTTCACCTCTTTAATACGACCCAAAAATGAACTAACAGATTCATTTCCATCCATTTTAATACCTAGCAATTTAGATTTCAGAAACAAAATGCGATTTGTGTTGCTAGTTTCATACAATGCTTTAAGCATTGTCCATGTTGCAACAGAAGTTGTAGCTTCTCTAATATGTGGAATTATGCTATCTTTAACTGACATGCGCAACAATACCTTTGCCTTGTCTTCGCACTTCTCCCAATCTTGGATCTGTGTTGTTGTCGCACCGACAACTGCATTAGGTTTCAGTTCAGTTCCCTTCGCAATGTTCCAGACACCATAGCCTTCCATGAGCATCTGCATCTTGAATTTCCAGTTAATGAAATTCGAGCCATCTAACTTGTTGGCTTCGTTGAGGTAGGTCTCTGCCAGCGGATTCGCCTTAGCTGCAAGATATTCTCTGCAAGTGAAACACCAAGGATATGCAACTTTTCGTCGAGTTTTCTCCTGTGATGAGTAGTTCGTCGCTCTGCTTTCAGACCCACTGATTCAAATCTATCTCTGTTCTCAGCTTAAATCATGCATGCATCTTAATATCCAAAATATCCACTTTTTAAAGAAAAAACTTATAATTCCCTCTTCACCTCATCTTTATAGAAGATATCCACTATGAAAAAATTCACTTTTAATAAACTTCAAAATAAAACCCACTTTATTAGTTTATTAAAAACCCACTTTTATTAACTTTATGTTCCATTTAAACTCCACATGCAAATATCCACGATTTAATAACTCCACGTTATTAAAAACCCACTTTTAATAACTTTATGTTCCATTTAAACTCCACATGCAATTCTCCATGATTTAATAACTTCACATGCAAATCGCATGCAAACTATACCTTCACGATCCACTTTAATAAAATGTTTATAACTCCACGCCTTTTAAAAAAAATATCCACTCGCATAAAAATAGAAACTTACGCTTCCCCAAAAAAATTTGTGCTTTCCATGCATGCACCGGATCTCCACGCATTCAAATACAAATTCAAACTCCACGCATGCATGCATGATTTTCAACTCAAATCGTGGAAAGAATCTCCACGCCCTCCAATTTTTCACGTTTGAGTAAACAAGAACGTTTCCGCACCTCACATGAACTCCGGTTGTGGAATGTCCGCAAGTCTCGAGTACTTCGTCTGCAGGAATTTCTAAAGATTTCCGCACTATAAAGTTATTTTGGCTGCATAAATTTTTCTGTTTTCTCCCTGCGAAAAGTATGAGTAGTGTGCCATCGCACCCTACCAAAGGAGGGACCTGTGGACCTCTATAAATTTTCGCACTTTTCCCCGTGGTTTTGATACCAAGATAAAATATGAGAAAACAACACACAGTGAGGCTACACTCACTTCTCTATATTCAATGAAGACTGATTACATTTTTAAATAGGAAAAGACTCTACTAAGTCGGTTACATGCAAACCAGAGACAACTAAACTCTCAACTACGAACTGACTCTTAGAACTGGTGCTTACAACTGGCGCTTACTCCATTATTTCCAAGTATTCGAAGGGTTGGACCAATCAACAATTGAATTTACAAAGCTTCTTGACAAGATTTCATGTTTGGGAGCAAGTGTTTAAAAGTTGAACAGAGGCTCAAGAAAGACCAAAGAAACAAATAAGAAGTTTAGTGGCAAGGTGATTTGATTTGGTAGTCGAGCCAACTAACAAATTGGGACCTACCTACACTTAAGTTTAAGGGAGGATGCCTTGATTGGAACGTCGGGGATGATAAGGAGACCGAGGGAGGGTGTAGCAGACGAAAGAAGGGAAAGAGCTTGATTTGAAAATCCTGGAGGCAAGTTCAAAAGGCGAGCAATATCTAGGCTGCTACGCAACATTGAATGTTGTGGTAGGTGGATCATAGGCCATCGGATCTGAATTGCTTTCACATCTGATGGTCTATGATCCACTTGTCACAACATTCAATGTTGCATAGCAAGTTGGATATTAGCCACCTATTCAAAAGGCAAGTCAAAACAAACTTTGAGTTCAAACTTGAAACAAAACTCGAATTTGAAAGTAGAACAAAAAGAAACATTTGAAAAGAAACTTGAACTCAAACTTGAAAGAAAAACTCAAAATTAAAGTTTAAAAAATGAGGCCCAATTTAAACATTAAACATTGTGGCCAATTTTGGGATTGGGGAAGAACTCACCAAACAATGGTGAACAAGGGGCATGATTTGGGAATAGAGTCCAATTTTGAAATTGGAGGGGGTGAAGCGAAGCTCAGAAGATGAGTTAAAAGATTGAAAGTTGAGTTCGAAAAATAAACTTGAATTTGTAAGGAGAAAAAAAAAGTTTAAAAAAATAAAATAAACTTGAATTAAAATAAACTCACAACAAACGAAAAGAAAATCGAACCAAAAGAAAGAAAAAGGTGAAAAAGGGGGCCAATAAAACAATAGGTCTTGATTTGAAAATAAGGAGAAAATGCAAGTTACTTTAGAAAAAAAAGGTCCAATTTAAAAATCAAAACAATAAAATTAAAAAAAAAAAAAAAAAAAAAAAAGGTAAAAGCCTTTTGAAAATGTATCAAATCAAATTAAAAAGAAATGGAACTAAGTCATAATAAAAAAAATGGAACATGGAAGTTCAATGACTGAACCATCTAAAAGGAATGAACAAAGTTGCAAGGAGGGGAATGAAGATTAATATTGAAGATTAATATAAATCCAAAAAAAAAGCACATTAATACAAGTGAAAAGAGAAGGACCCCGAGTTTTTTTTGGGGGGAAAAACTTGTCATGGGGGCTATCGAGGGCTCAAAGATTCTCACTCCTATAATCAAAAGACTGTTAACTCAGATTGATAAACTTGAACATACAAGATTTATTCAAAGTAGATATATTTCATATATATATATGGGGGAGAGTGTTAGAAGAGCATGAAGAGTGTTAGTGTTATATAGGCCAAAGAGACGTGAACATGATTTGATTTGTTGGTTATATATATATATATATATATATATATATATATATATATATAAAAGAGAGAGCATGGGAGAGTGTTACATAGGCCAAAGAGACCAATGAATATGATTTGTTGGTAAAAAATTATTTTGATGAGGCTTATGATTTGTTGGTAAAAAATCATTTTGGTCTTTCATCATCGATATGATTATCTTATTGGGATTCGATCAATTATTTATGTAAATGGTTAGTGCATTTTTTTTCCATATTTGTTTATGTGAATGGAGTGCTTTCAGATAACACTATGTTGTATAAATCGTTTCGGTGAAGGTTTCCCTTTAGCTCCATATCTACTTGTACTTCTTGTTGATGCCTTGAATTACCCTTTTGACTTTAATACAATCCAGGGGCAAATTAGAGGCATTTTGATTCTAGGGGGGTGGGGTGAGAGGAGCTTTTGACGCTAATACAATCCAGGGGCAGATCAGAGAAATTTTGATTCTAGGGGTGTGGGGTGAGGTGAGGCGAGGCATTTTTGAGGGGAGGGGAGCGGAGGGGAGGGGCAAGGCGGGGCGGGCAAAGGTAAGGCATTTTGATTCTAGGGGTGTGGGGTGAGGTGATTAACAATCGGTTTGTGGATGACTTTTTGCTTTCCATCCATCTTTCTTAGGGCCTTGTTGAAAAAGCCATGGAATGCTTGAAGGTTTTTTTTGCCAAAGGCAGTCATTAGGGATGAGAAGATTGATTTTTGGTTGATTGGTGTTGAGGAAAAACCTCCTTGGTAACTCATCCTTTGTGGTGTATAAAGATGGCGACATTGTTTAATACTTGGGCATTTTATTTAATGCGAATCTTTCCCTTTCAGGTATGTGGGACCTTCATTAAGGCATTTTCATTAGTCGAATAAAACAGAGTTATGATTTAAATAATAAAATATGGTTGGACGGTAAAATATTGTTGGGAACATTGAGTTGGATCAAGGATCCCTTGCTGGCCTATTCCCTCCCCAAAATGGCCCGCTGACTTTTCCTCAAACTGCCAAAAATAAATAAACAATTTTAATACTAACGCCAACGCTTACTGATGGTGTTGCCCATGGGAAACTCGAGCCATGGGATCTTAATCTCGTGGCCTACTAGAATGAAACCCTAACGCAGGCAGTGATTGTAACTCAATTAACCGACAACAATGGCGTGGAGTGTGGGTGAAGCTGCCCATTATCTATTGTTATACTTTGGAGTCTAACAACTACCTGTTTACCTTTTATTTTATTCTTTAGTAAGAGAGTTTTTAATAATAAATTTAGTAATAATTGAAGTAGTTAATGAAAAACGAAAACCAAATCCTTGTTTACCTAAAATGATATCTCATTTTGGAACATATTTATATTTTTATAAATTTAAAATCCAAACCAACCGAAGCCTATTATAACTTAAAAAAAACCCATATGTATTACACCTTCCCGTTTCATAAAATTCTTTATGCACCCCCACACACGACAAATTTGTGCCTTGTGGACTTGAAATGGTTATAAAATGTAAGTTGTGAAGTTTCATTGGGCCCCGAAAAAATTCATCATGTTGGTGGCCCGTGGGGGTCATTCTTTATGAATCTTCTTGTATTTCTAAATTTGTCTACTTCTTGAGAGCAAATGCCATGAAAAGACTCAATGTCATAGATTCTCAACATCCCTAGAGAACCTTAATTAATGAATAGATGGAGGAGGGTCTTGGTATATCTAAACCGAGTTTTTACTATTGCCTCAATATTTCTAACTTCAATCGAGGCCAACCTCGGTTTAGGGTTAGCTCAACTAAACATTACATTGATCGAGGTCAATAACCATGGTTGTATCAAACCTCGATTATTATAGGGAAAGTTTATTAACAACAAAGTCAAACTTTATTTATCATGAGTTTTAAAAATTTAAGATTTTTTGGAATAAGTAGAGTTAAATATTTTTGAGAATTTGCACGCGTTCGAAAATGTTGGAGTGCACAACCTTATTTAGTAACACACCCTCAAATACCTTCAAATAAGTGTAAACTTCCAAAACGCATAGGTTCCGCTTTCCAAAACTTAATCAATCTCAATATTCCTCAACATGAGATTATTATTATATTAGGTATTCTTCGATTAAAAATATCAATTAGTTATATCTCACCATTAACAACGAATCATGATCTCATATATGTTTTGGGAGCTCTGAATTCTCTAACAATGGCAGACATAGTTTTGGACAGTTGACTGTACATTTAGGATAGAACCTTCAGCTGGCTTCGACTTATGGCGAGCTTGGTCACATGGCTGGCAACTAGGTGGCACTGGATTCTCCCTACACTCTAACTTAATTGATGAGACACCCAACACGATTGCAATTACCGGGGAGGGGTCGACTTAATGCAGAAACCCCTACATTAATTATTTTAGCTGAGTGGTGGTCTTGTCGAAGGTTTGGAGCAGGGGTCGTTGAGTGAGGTGGTAGCCTTTCTTTAGTGTTTCCCGCGGCTTCTGGATGGAGGTTGAGGTTAGCGCACTTATGGGTGCAGTTGTCGAGGCCCTCTGGAAGATCGTCGGGCCTTTTACCTCGACTGACGAGCTCGGTGCAGGTATTGTCATACATGGTATGCTTCTTCCCTCCATCAGACGCAGTTCCTATTCACCCCTGGTCTCTACTGAACCTACAGACGCCCTCTCACATTTGCCTCCCTATTTTCTAGCTGGTTTAGTATCCTCCCATAGGCGATCATCTACAAATTTTCTCCAGAGTGCGGGGAAACATACTGGACGCTCCCCACAAAAGAGATGGTTGCTGAGAGACCCAGGCACTAAACAAGTGTGGAAACATAACAAAGCAAAGCGCAAACTAGTCATGGGGTCTGATGTTGGATTGGAGGAGAGTGTTCGGTTGTCACTCTACGCGCTAGTGGGTAGGATTTCCTATTGCTCACTCTGCAAATGCTCTCTCCCGGCCTAGATTTCAAGCGCTTGGTCTTCCTTGTTGGGATATGTCCCGGAGATCATTTACCTTTCTCATGGCTAGTTTGGTCTCTTATTCAAGTCGTCGAAGGACACACAACAGATTTTGTATACACTGTGGGCTATTAGTGGTTGCAACATGATGCTCAAAAGATGGCGGGTCAGTTTTGACCCTTCCACATAATACTTCCGCTTTCGCCATCTGTGGGTCTTGCTGCCCGGTCTGCTTTAACAAATCTGGATAGAGAAGGCTTTAGTTTCCATAGGTAATGAACTTGGGCATTTCATTATCCTGAATGATATCTCTCTTAAGGGTCACGACAGAAGGATAACAAATATTCTAGTGGAGATTGACATACACTCGGGACTTCTGGAGTCCCTGGAGATCTACTAGAGAGGCCGCACTGTGACACAATGCCTTGATTATCTTGGTATCCCCTTATGTTGCTCCATTTGCTGCAGGAATGGAAATCTGCATCGAGATTGCATTAGCGAATTGGAAGTAGAAGAGTCAAAAGCTTCATATCTTAGAAAAATCTCCCAGGAATATTCTCCCGATGTAGACTCACTCGATGTTTTTGTTGGATACAATGTGGAAGGAGGGGACTGGACGACTTATACACAGAACACACTATTGGGTAAGCTTAAGCTTCTATGTCCTTCTCTATACTTCACTCTGTCTGCTTGGGAACGAGATTCCTTGGACACTTCTGTTGCTCTAGGGTTGGGGATTTCATGGGGTACTTCTACTGAACCTTCGCCGGTACTTCCACCTGCTATTGTTTTCTCTCCTTTGGAATGGGAGGGAACACAGACTTTGACATAGCCTTCATCACCGTTGACTTCCCCTCGAGACTATAGGGTCCCCTCTTTGGCACCTAGTGGGGCCTCTACTTTACCTACAAATATTACCTCCTCCATAAGACCTTCTATCTCCTGTGCTACATGACTACACTCTGTTGACTCTGTGTTGGTTGGGGATGTTCTATCTGACTCTAGGGACTCTACTCCTGGCGATGCTACCTTGGGTAACATTCTGAACACATTGGTTCCTACATAAAAAGGGACACTGCTACATGTTCCTTTACCCACCTTGCAAGGAAGGTATCTCATCCACAGAGAGAACTTGGCATCCTCCTCTTCAACTCCCTGTGATAACTCTAGTGATACATCTAGGAAATACTTTTCTTGGTCGCGGGGATTGGGGCTGGAGAGCTCTCCAATCAAAACTCACAGTGCTTGGAAAAAAGATAACTCTGCTATTACTCTCCCGATTACTTCTACTTTTGACTCATCTGATCTTGGGGCGCTTAGAGGCATCAAATCCCTGACCAGGTCAAGATCATGATACTACTCTCCCTTAACATCAGAGGGGTGTGAGGCACCCTAAATAAGGCTTCCCCGAGGAGACTATTAGACATAACTTTACTCGACATCATTTTCCTACAAGAAACTCTGGTTAACGAGCAGAGAGCTCAGGTTTTCCTAAGTACCTTAAGACCCTTGTGGTTTGTATGTGATGTAAAATCAATTGACAAGTCGTGAGGCTTCCTGGAAGCTTGGGATCCCACAAAATACAATCTGGAACCTTTCCTAAGCCATGGAGGTATATTGCTGACAGGTACTTTCTATGAAAACAAAAGGCAACTTACTCTACTCAATGTTTATGGCCCCTGCACGAACATAATCACTTTCTGGAACAAAGTGTCTGCACTAGGCCTACTAGCTGGAACAAACCTTATTGCTGCGGGAGAATTTAACTTCACTCTAAATGCAGATGAGGTGTGGGGGGGTACGACATTACAAGACTAGGCGACTGCACATTTAAGAGTGATCTTCCTTAGAAACAAACTGGTGGATATACTCCCGGTGGTTACAGTTCCAACTTGGAGGAACGATAGAGCGGGTTTGGAGAGCATCTCTAAGCGTCTGGATAGAGTATTCATCTCCGAAGACCTCCTACAACACTTGGGAAGGTACATGTCCTGGGTAACATACCCCTTTCTCTCGGACCATGCCCCTGTCTTCTTGCAGCTTGACACTTCTATTCATCGGTTGACTTACCCTTTCAAGTTTAATCCGACGTGGCTACAAGACCCATATTTTTTGTGGTTATTCATTGACGTTTGGACATATCAAAACTTTCTACAAGAATCGGACTTATAGAGACGGTTAGCGTGGAAATTGAAACTCTTGAAACAAAAGGCCAAAAGCTGGGCTAAACTACAGAGGATTAAAAAAACTTTTAGAATAGCACAACTGGAAGAAGAAATACAGACTTTGATCCTAGAGTACTCATCGGGGACTCGACCACCCGATATAGACAATACCTTAAAGACATTAGAGGAGTAGCGAAACATACTTTTATTGGCTGAAGAAGAACTTTGGCGACAAAGGAGTAGGGCAACTTGGATTAAGAGCGGGGATCAAAATACAAAAAAAAATCACCTTTTTGCCAGCTACAGGAGAAACCGAAAACACATCTGGGAACTAAAGACAAAAGATGATGTGAATATTTCAGGACAAGAAAATCTTATTACAGAGGCCCTTCATTTTTTCAAAAGCTCCTAGAGTGATTCGGGCCATACAAATTATATCGACCAAGCTACCATCATCGATCATTTTCCTAGACTTGTTAGTAAGGAGGAAGTTGCACAACTCTTTAGAGCATGTACTAAAGATGAGATTTGGAATGTTCTCAAATCATTCACAAGGGACAAAATCTCTGGACCCGACGGATGTATTTTTGAGTTCTATCTACACTTCTTCGAGCTTGTAGGAGATGATCTGTGGGTTTTGGTGGAAGACTCCAGAAATAGAGGTGGGGTTAACAGAGCTATAAAATCGACATTCTTAGCACTTATTCCAAAAGAAAACAACCCGGCTACCCTTGGAGACTACAGGCCTATAACATTATGCAATATGTGTTATACGATTATTACAAAAATCCTAGCTAATAGGATCAAACCATTCCTTTCTAGGATTTTATCTGGAGAACATTTTGGTTTTCTTAAAGGTCAGCAGATCCTCGATGCCATTGGTATAGCACAAGAATGCCTCCGCAACATTAAACTGAAAAAGTTACAGGCACTTATTCTGAAATTAGACCTCAAAAAATCTTTCGATTGTATTAATTGGGACTACCTGAGATTGATCCTCCTACAATTTGGTTTTGGTATTCATTTCACAAAGTGGATTTTGGGCTACATCTCCAGTGCTACTATTGCGGTTTTGGTAAATGGGGAGACAACCCCTTTATTGCAGAGTGAAAGAGGATTGAGGCAGGAATGCCCTCTCTCTCCCTTATTGTTCATCTTGGAAATGGAAGGCTTAAGCTTACTCCTCAAGAAAAGCCAACATGAAGGGAGACTAACCGGAATCAAAGTTTCAAGGCTAGTTAGGATCCTTCATATATTTTTCATGGATGATGTTCTACTTATGACAAAAGAAAAAATACATGAATGGAGGGAGATAGATTTCATCTTAAAAACCTTTTGTTTAGTGTCGGGGTTCCAGATCAACGTGACAAAATCTACTTTTCACTATTCTGGGATTTTAGGGGTGGACTTAGAAATCTACAAAGCCATATTCTCTTACAAATTCACTGAGATCACTGATGGATTGAGATATCTTGGATATTTCCTCAAACCAAACAAATATAAAGTGGAGGATTGGAGGTGGTTACTTATTAAATTTGAGAAAAAAATTGAGTTTTGGTGCAACAGGTGGCTTTCGCTCAGGGGGTGATTTGTCTTGATAAAATCTATCTTGTAAATCCAATCAGTATACTGGATGGTGCTAACTTCCATTCTAGTAACTGTCCTAAAAAATATTCGACAACTGATCTTTTCATTTCTCTGGTCGGGAGGTAGTGATAAAAAAACACTTACATCTTTGCAGTTAGTACTCCATTGCTAGAACAAAACCATCATTTTGTTTGGGATTGAGGAACATATTCCTATTTAGAAAAGCTTTGGCAACTGACACTCTCTGGCGAGTGCTGACAAAAGACAGGATCTGGCACCAGGTCATTATTGGGAAATATCTCCCACACAGTTCGGTTTTGTCCTGGCTCAGACAAACAAGCTCCAACTCACCTAATGCTTCCCAGTTCTGGAAATCGCTTATGAAATCCTTACACATTATCCAACATTGGCTCTGTTGGAAACCAGGGTTGGCCCACTCTGTTCACTTGGGCTGAGACATTATTGGGGTTGGGGTCCTCTACCTACCTGTCACGGGATCTCCTTGCTGTATTAAAACAACATAATATATGTTTCCTCTTCCAGGCCAAGGGAACTACAGTCTCGAGGACCATCTTTACTCAGTGGAAGGATTGCACAGACCTCGGTCTCTCAGGGAACTTTGCAACATAATGGAAATGATACTGCAGGGCACTTCATGGAGCGGGGATCCAACTATAGGACCAGGCTGATGAGATTTATTGGAATGGGGGAGATATGTCTGGGAAAATTATTGTAAAAAATATTTATGAGGCATTAGCATAAAAAAATCTGGAATCAGAAGTGCACTGGTTGGAGGAAGAATTTTTGGCACTGGAATATCGCACAAAAAATCAAACTCTTCACTTGGCTAGCAATAGCAAACAAAATACTGACTTGGGATAATCTACAACATCGTGGATGGGAAGGACCAAACATATGTCACTTTTGTCGGTTGGAATCTGAATATGTAACACATCTTTTAGTTAACTGTACATTTACTCAATAAGTTTGGAGCAGAATCAAAACAAATATGAAGCTTAGGAATTCTTGGCTGGTGTTTAGAGGACTGGAAAAAGGAGGAGTCATTGTATCCACATGTCCCATCCCTAGTCAGTTGGCATATCTGGTTGGAGCGCAACAAGACTATCTTTGAACAAATCAATCCTTCTATCAATACAATTTATTACAAGATTCTGGGAGGACTAGACTATGCCAAGACACAAAAAGAACCAATTCAAATATTTTTACAATCTACTTTACAACAGGGCAGGACTACTTCCTGGTTTGATGGAGTAGCACAAAACTTTGGTCAACAATGTGGAGCTAGAGGTTTGATCAGGACTGTCGATCACACAATTTATAAGTGGACCTATAACTGTGGAGCTGGCACAAATACTAAAGTTGAACTTCTTGGCGTCTGGGAAACACTCGCCCTACTACCAGACTTCACATTATGGATTTGCAAGTTCTGGGAGACTATAGAATTATTATAGATTGGATAAACAATAAAGGCAAACTACAAGTCATTGCCCTGGAATGTTGGAAAGACAAAATTACTGAGCTCATCAAGGGGTTACTCTGATCAAATTCACACACATTCACTGGGAATTAAACATGGAGGCTGACCTACTTTCCAAGCGCGCTCTACAGGAGCAGGAGGGGAAAATAACATACCATCAGTGGAAAGATGGCCAAGTGGGACCGACACTGTTTTTAAAACTTTTTTAGAGGCAATTAGAGATATTACAGTAACATGTTTTGTTTATATTTTGAACTTACTCAGGGACAATATACAATCCTTAGTTTCACGTCTAACACTCTTGTAAAAGTACTTAGAGTCGAATATAAGGGAATTCAAATCTTCAAATTTGAATTGTTTGAGTACACGTCTAGACAACCCATTTTGTAAATTCTGGAATGGTGATATAGCTTCCATTGCAGGGAAGCAGTCATGTAACTATTTTGGTAATACCATACATTATATAAATATAATAAGCAATTTTCTTGGGGAAAATAATAGTGAGCTTGAAAGTTATGTGACCTCCTTACTGTAAGTTTTAAACCTGCGAAGTAAAGCAATGCATATAGATTCTTAAGCAATACAAAAATTAATCAATGGCTCATACACAGAGTACACAGAGATTTTATACCGGAAACCCTCAACCGGGAAAACCTTTCTTATTTTCATTATATCGAATTTCACCATTTGCCATACAATATATACAATGTTTTTAGGTATTCCGTAGATACCAAAACCCTAATCCCTTAATCCGGGATTAATTTACAAATCAGCTAAAAATAGCAAAAATTGCCCCCAAAAAAATTTCGGGGCGCTGCCCCGAACCCTGTCGTCCCTGGGCTACCGAACAATGCGGCATAACCAGGGGGGCATACCTGCCCCACCCTGGGACCCCCCTAGGAAAGAGCCCGACGCACACGACAAAGCTCTCGGTGAAGGGATCGTCAGACACAATTGTCGTATCTGACGCACCCCCCCCCCACACACATGCAAAGAATATAACACATACCCAACACTTACGAAGATCATAGAACGCCATTTCTTATTGTTATCATCCCAAAATATAAATATCAAATATGAACGAGCCTGAACGAAAAAAGAATGTGACCCCATTTTGGTTGAAGAAGATCGTTATTCAATGTCATAACTAAGCTTGAGCATTATAAGTTTGAAATTACCATCCAAATTAAGACTCAGATAAATATTTCTGCTAAATATTTATGGTATCATTATATGTTGTGAAGTGGTGTTTAAACCGTTGAAGAGCAATTTAACCTTTCTATAATTTCACTTTTAACCTTTCTATCATTTCAAGTAAAAGGTTCCATCTTTTGGATAAATGTGGTTAGAAGAATTAACATGATAAACCTAAATTATACTTAAGAGTATCAAAAGTTTATAAATGAGTTGTTTATATGGACTTCATTTCAAGTAAAAGGTTCCATCTTTTTGGATAAATGTGGTTAGAAGAATTGACATGATAAACCTAAGTTATACTTAGGGGTATCAAAAGTTTATAAATTAGTTGTTTATATGGACTTGAAGTAAAAGGGTTTATGCACAAAGAAATTGTATGGATCCAACTCCAATGAAGATTGTGTCAAATTGTATTAATATATGTCTTATACAAATTAAAATTTAATTTAAAGTTTAAAGTTGAAATTGTATGAATCCAATTCCAATGAAGATTGTGTCAAATTGTATTACTAGCATAGTCGTAATGCGGCTGGTGAATGTTGAAAGTTATCTGGACGAACAACACTCTGGTGAATTGAAACGCATGGACATCTGAAATGCACATAGAGCTGAGGAAATCCAAAAGTTAATCTTAAATGTGGTAATTCCAAAGGTTAATCAGTTAAAAGTGGCAATCATATGGTGGTACATTAATTTCTTAATATGATTAGATAAATGTTAAAAAGTAAACAAGTTAACGGATGCATTCAAAAATACAAAGAAGTTATGAAGAGTAAATCACATTCATTGATTTGGGAGGACGACTAAGAATATTCCAGCATTTTCAATTGTTAGCCATCAAATTATAATTTTAGATTAAAAAGTGATTAATTGTGCCCATCTCCAATAAATATACACCTTTCGGCGTAAATATATATCTTATACAAATTAAAATTTAAAGTTAAATTATTTTGTTTTTATTTTTTACTTAACCCCTTCCACCATGTAAATCCAAGTATGATAATGTTTATATATATGTACATTTATTATATATACATGTATTACATTATTTTAATTAACATGACATGTACATTCCTTTTATATACATTATTTTTATTTTTCACTTAACCCCTTCGACCATGCAAATCCAAGTATGATAACTTATATATATATATATATATATATATATATATATATATATATATATATATATATGTGTGTGTGTGTGTGTGTGTGTGTGTGTGTGTGTGTGTGTGTGTGCGCGCGCGCATTTATTATTTATACATGTATTACATTATTTTAATTAACATGACATGTACATTCCTTTTATATACATCATTTTAATTATATTATTATTAAAATATATTATTTCAATTATATTTTTATTAATTTAGTATTCTTGCATATTCATATTTTATATGGAAAAAACCATTACTATATATATTTTATTATTATTATTTGTTTTAATCATTATAAGTATTAAAGGTTTTTTTGGGTGTTAGTTATTGTAACAATTTAAATTGATTATTTACTTTTCATAATTTTTATTTTTAATTTAATTGATTATTAAAATATATTAAATGAGTATTTTATTATTTTATTATTAAAAGGTGTGTGAAGTAATTAATGGGGGATAAGGTTGTTGGGGAATTAATGAGGGGGATTTGAGAGAGGAGGATAAGGAAGAAGGGAGGACTTGGAAGAGGGATCTCATTTTTGTTTTGAGAATTTCTGAAAGATAGAGGAGGAGGAGGAAATTGGAAGAATTGTTTTGGGGAACTCTCATAGGGCACTGCTGTTGCTGGAAATTTTGGGCTTGTGGGCTAGGAAACCGCAAGGATTCCTGGAGCTAGGGAGATGGAGAGGTTGTTCCTAGTTGGCTAGGAGGTTAATATTCAGTTGGGCAGTTTGAGCAAGTACAAGAACAAGTGAACCAGGGACCAAATCAACCAAATATGCAGATGGAGGTATGTATGTTACCAATTTTGGTTTATCGTCCTTATGTTGTTGTTATTATGATGTTAGCATTAATATCTAATGTTTTTGTTATCATGTTGTTGATGTTGTTGTCGTTAGGCTGTTAGGATTCATATGTTGTTGTTGTTTATTCTTGGTATAAGAAAATAATGAAAGAAATTAGAAACTAAATTCTGTCCTTCTAGCAAGAGATTTAAAAAAACAAAAACATTTATTTATTTGGAGTCCTGAAAATTAGTTAGGCTCTACACATGGTATCAGAGCTCGGTTTCAAAATTAAAACCTGGACTTCACCACCCACAAAACTGAGAGTTTTGTCTTCGCCTCACCTCCAACCTTTCATCTTTACCTGTCTTCCTCTAGGGGTTTAGACACGGCCCAGTGTGATCAATATTCTATCACAAGAGTTTCATAGATTTTTCCCTCTGAAAATTTGTAGTCTCTACATCCAAGTAGGCAAAATTCTTCAGATACCTCCATTGTCCAGGCCTTGATTATCCTGCTTGGTTCCTTTAGAGAGTTCACATCACAAATATGTACTATTTGTTCCTCTTGCTTTGCTCTCTCTGTCAAATGTTTCCACACAACATCAATGTAATGCAATCGACGCTATCTTCACAGGCCAAGTAACTTACTGTGATAACAGAATAATCTCTCTGGACACTCCTGCCAAACATATTTCATAACCAGGAAACATTGTTGCTAGAACATGGTTTCAAGTAGCAAGGAAATTGAGCTCATAAATTGGTTTAATATGATGCTCTGTTAAATCTGTAAGTGAAAATAAAAAACAAGTTCCATACAATAAGGTGCCCAAAAATTGGCCTAACTGTCTTCCTAAATGCATGATCATTCTTCTATGCTACGCTACATCAATAAGGACTAAAATTAAACATTAACAACAGATTCAATGATACAACATCGTTTCGCTACAAACAATAATAATTATTTATTAAAGGAGAATTTACAGATATTACAAATGGTTTTAGCAAGAACAACAATGATCTCACGTCGTCATCCTATACATCAGCCAACCACCTAAAAGAACAAAGAAAAAGCATCAACCCAACTTTCTACATGTATTTTCATGGGTCGGGGGAGCCTGAAGAAAACATAGCAGGTGACCCGAAAGGATCGAAACCCGTAGAAACCTTCGATCTGGTTGTAGATGGATCATCATCACCACCAGCATCATCATAATTCATTATGATTAATAGAACGAATTAAGCTTCTAGACTCAACAAGTTAATAGGGATGGTGGTGGTGGTAGTGGTGGGGGGGCTCCCTCTCCCATGGGATGCACTAATTCAAAGGAAACCCAGATACATTATGTGTCAAAAAGACATGATTTTTTGGAAGTATTAAAGAAATCCCAAAAAACTGAAGACTCCAAAAAGAAACAAAGCTAGAAACTCCTGTCCAAATGATGTGAGGAAAACCAAAATGTAAGATCAAAAGATAAATAAGGATTCAGAGTAGACAACCGAATCTTCGATGATTTCTTCATAAAACAACCTACCAACTAGACATCTAAGAGCAGATTTTGACAGTGAATCTGCCAAAACATTAAACTGTCTATGCACATGGAAACATTGTATCCAAGTAAAGGTGTTCTTGATTTCCGATATATTCTTCATCCAAGGCTGAAGATTTAGTGCATTCAACTAAGACTTTCCAACAAACCAATCAAGAACAACTTTTGAGTCTCCTACCACCATTAATTCAAGAAAATGCTTTCTCAACGCCAAGGTCAAAAGGCTCCACATACCAAGCAACTCTGCTTTTATATTTGTACCTGAGCCAACAACAAGGTGAATCTTAAAAAAATGGACCCGACTCAATTTAAGAAACACTCCAATACCACAGTCCTCTCCTACAGTAGCACCATCGAAAAAGCCTATTGGTCTATCTCCAAAATAGGTTGGGTTCAAGATAAAATCAAAATTGTCCCCCTCAGAGGATTAAGAAAGCTCTTTTACATCCTTAACAATCCTTAAACAGAGTTCAGATTCATTCCTTGAGCAATTTTCGAATAAAATGTTGATTCTATACCTCCAAATTCCCCACAAAACAAAAAGAGGAACAACCTTATGTTTTGGAAAGACAAGAAACCAGTTCATTAAATTATCCTTTAGTGACAAAAGGTTCCAAATACTAATTAGTTTCAAGAGCCTGCAAACCTCTTTCCAGATTCGTTGTGTAATCTCACAGGAGACCAACAAATATCGTGTGGTCTCTTCATCTTGTAAACACAAACTGCAGGCAATGGGTCCAATGCCTCCTCTGTGCCTGAAGTTTTTACTTGTCAAAATGCGGTCGTCTAAACTTAGCCACATGAAGAGAATGAGTTTGATAGGAACCCGTAGTTTCCAAAGACCTCGAAACCACCACTCAGGATCCACTTTCAAGTTTTGAGCAACCAAAGAATCATAAGATGATTTTGTAGAAACAATTCTAGTTCACTGATTCCAAGTCCAAACAACCACATCTTGTTTATTTCTAAGAGATATCCCGCTACATCTCAACATCATTAAATGAGAATTCCATTCTGTAGCCAAATCTTCAGCAAGACCAAGATCTTTCGGAGCTAACCAGTCCCGAGAACCGGATATGTTTAAAACAGAATCAAAACCTGTATGAGCAAGAGAGAAGACCTGTAAAGTCTTTCAAAAATGTATGAGAGCAGTCGAAAATTTGAAAAGTGGACCATATCCAACAAAGGCATCTTGTCCTATCAGAACCCGAGAACCATTACCAACAAACCACACAAGCCATTTTTTCAACAATGGCAGAGTGTTCAAAAAATTCCTCCAGAAGTTTGAAGTAATAGGGAATTTGTAATTTTCCAAACGCAACCAGAAAACCACATCTGATCCTTTTAGATATATATATTTTTAAAGCTTTTTTCCAAAGTCGAGATCCAAACAAATCCCTCTAGAGAGACTTGACTGCTAGAGCTTGAGAAAACTAGTGGATATTAGGAATACCCCAACCCCCAAGAGATTTAGGTCAAGATATCAAGTCCCAACTAACTAGATGGAACCTCGAAGATTTCTTTCCCCCCTTACAAAGGAAGTTGGAGAAAAAAACCCGAATTTTTGACAAAATTTTATTTGGGACCTTGGCTAAAGAGAACCAATAAACCAAAATATTTTGGAGAACATACTGTAATAAGACCAATCTACCGCCCATTGAAAGCCATCTATACGTCCAATGTCCAATACGCTTCTCAATTTTTTGAAGTATCCAAAACCAATCAGAAA
The DNA here is from genome assembly GCA_009831015.1 of Picea engelmannii. Classification (NCBI taxonomy): domain Eukaryota; kingdom Viridiplantae; phylum Streptophyta; class Pinopsida; order Pinales; family Pinaceae; genus Picea; species Picea engelmannii. The sequence goes on along the minus strand of ML777935.1, from coordinate 800,082 downwards.
CCCTGTAATCATTTGCTTTTAAATGGAACCCTAAATATTTCAGCCCACAATCCATAAAGACTAAGGGGATACCATAAAATCCTTTTCTTTTATGTTAATACTTGAAATTAAATATAAGAAAATAAAATGAAGATTATCTTTGTGTTGTCATTTAAGGAAAGAGAAGAAGATGATATTTTTGTCCTATATGAAAATCAATGAACACCATCGACTCCGCGACTTATTCGTGAGAACTTCACATTTTTATTTTTTATCATAATTTTTTCATATGCATAATATACCTCTTAAAATTTGACTATAAAAGATGAAAAGTCCTCTTTCTAGATATGTTACTGATCGACTAAAGGGTATGTGATGGTACAACTGTCAATGCTTGGATGACTAAGGAAGACAATTTGTCGTGTGCGAGAGTTTGGTGGATCCGATTGTGGATTCCAACTGTCTGGCCGACAGTGCACGAAAGATGTCATCAAGATGTCGTGACCTCCTACCATGGGCATTGGCTAAAGGGAAAATGAATTGCACCTTTTACAATCACCGTTGATCTCTTATTTCGGCCGCTACCATACTCTGGTCGGAGGAGACTCTACTCCCCCAAACGATGTTACCATTAGTTTGTATATTCCGTGCCAATGAAGCCATCTGCGAGGCGTCTTGAATTTTGAGCCAGCTGACATATGGGAGATGCATGCTTTAATGTTGTTTCTCATTCCCTCCATACTTCGTTCCTTTTTCTTTTTTCAAAATATCCACTCCACTCCACTCTCGCTCGTTTGATGCCCAGTTCTGGTCTATCCAAGCATATAGAGCATAGAGAAATGTAACCATGATCGAGTTGATTCATCGGGAGAGCTCTGAAATCAAGAGATGCAGATGTTCCCTATTTATGTTTTGAGGAGGTCTCAAATCCTTTGACCACCATCATAATTACTTGGGATTCCTAAGTGGGTTGCTTGGATTTTGTTGAAAAGTGGTTTATGTATCACATTACAGGTTGTTTCCCTGGAAGAAGGGAAGGCATGCATCAACATATATGTCCCGATTCCAGTTATAGTTATAATGCATTGTATTTGGATCCTATGGGTTTGTGGTTTATCGATAGGGTGGTGGAAGTATACTACAATTATGTGAGTTTGGTTATGTGTATTTACGTTTGTAAATCCCTGAATCAACATGTTCTACCAGTATAGTAGCCATAAAATTATTCCCCAACTCAAATGGTTCTCATTGAATTAGGGAATTTTCAACTCTAGCGGGACTTGTTTCCATGGAAAAAATTTAATCTTGGTCGTTTCTTTTGATCGCTTCAACGAAGTTCAAGATTTAGGCATTTCTAAATCTAGCAAGACTCGTTTCCATTGAAAAAATTTAGCAGAAGTTGGAGGTCAGATCAAAGAAGAAGAGAACACATGGTGCGTTGCAAGATACACCACTAACCCCATTAGTCTACAAGAAACTCTGGATTGGGCTTGTGGGCCTAGATATACAGATTGTATCCCAATACAAGCTGGTGGGTCTTGTTATCTTCCCAACACGTTGTTCACCCATGCCTCATTTGCATTCAACAGGTATCATCAAAATAACATGAAGGTATCGAGGTCCTGTGATTTCCAGGGTGCTACAATGGTCATAGACGTCATCCCAAGTAAGCCCAATAATATTAATATCCCCTCACCAAATCTATAAGTCCAATATTCTGTGTATATCTAAAAAAATGAAATATATGCTCATTTTATTGTATAGTTTCTTTGTTGTTTGACCAATTGATATTTTTGCAGGCTTCTTCTAAAATGCTTATGCTTCTGTCACTCATCGTGCAAGTTAACCTGGTTGCTTCTACACATTCAGGTAAATTATGGGGCTCATGTTTTGCTGATATAAGCCATTTAGGGTCCTCTGTCATGGTACACACTACTAAAATATTTACTAACGTAGATGGTTTAATTATACATGCATGAAAATACATTTTGCAACCCCCAAACAACTGGTTTTATGGTGCATAATAGTGTGTTCAGTATTATTGTTGTGTTTTTCAAGGTCTGGGCAAGAAGTTGCTGATATAAACAGAGCGCCAATCAAGAAATGTTGCACTTCCACTCTCGCATCGTCTTTGTTTTTATGTTTGTCACTATTGATCACTCTTCATGTTTGTCATTGTTTATCACTCTTCTTGTGCCTTAAGAATCCAAACTTCTGTGAAAACAACCTGGTTGAAGATTTTATGGTAAACCAGTTAGTTAGCAGGTGTGGTATTTTGTGAGTACTTTCATGTTCAACTATTGATTGTGATTACCAGGCTATTATAACAATGAGCCGATGAAATTGGCAAGGAAATGAATTCTGTAAAAATTTGGTGGACTTGATTTTCTTCTCGTAGTATGGCCTACATTACTACATTATAGTCGAGCTTCTAGCATGCCCAAGGCTTGCAATTCAAATGAACTCGAGTTTAAGTTCTGTCATTAAATGTCATATTTTTTCCCAGTCATTCCTTTTGCATGTACAACTTTTGATGTCTTTGAATTAGAGTAGCAATTCTCTGATATAACTAACTTTACGAAGTGATAAATTGCAATTATAATTAAAAATGGTTTTAAAAAACAATGCAAACAATAATGTGTTGTACACACTATGAAATAATTTATATTGTAAGCACCCGCGCTGGGCCTTATGGAAGATACATGCCTTGAATTAGGGATCATATCTATGGATGGAAAATATTTATATTGAGTTTCTGGAAAATATATCTCATTTTTCAGAAGTAAGGGTATATTATGGTTATACAATAATTTTAATATCAAATAAGAAATGGTGAGTATACAAGGGGAGTTGTGGAGCAACAACTCCCTGCCAAGAATATATGAGTATATAAGGAGAAGGGCCAAGGACGAACAAAGGACTAGCAGGTGCTGGAACGAGTTCTTAATATTGTCGAGCTTTGAGATTGTAGAAGGAAACACATAAGAAGATTTTAGATTTAAGAAGAACCAGCCTGGTGAAATGCTCATTGTACGCTGCATACAGAGCATAGAGAAGAGAGATCCTAAAAGGCCTCCTCCGTGGTGCCTCTTCATGAGATTAATAATACACAATTTAGAGGTAAATCCTCTTCCTTTTTAAAACCTCCTCAATAGTATGATACAAGATTATATACATAATTTGTCTGTCTTTTTTCAAAAACAACAAAAGCTAGTATACCAAAAAAGAATTACTATAAGCATAGGATAATCATTTCTTTGAATAATTTTATAGCTATGAAATATTTCATGAAAAGAAAACACGAAAATAATTGGATTGCATATATCCTAGCTTTACAAGTTTGTTTTGAAGAATTTGTAGAGCTGTGAAACATTTTCATGAAAAGAAAAAAAAAAACAAGAAAATAATTGGATTGCATATGCTGCGTTTACATGAAATTACATGTTGCAAAATTTCAAGCAAAATTTACGTAGGGTTACAGTGATATATAACGGAAGTAGATTCTTCTTGTTGAAGAAGATCCATTGAAAATACTTTTTCCCGACACAGTTGAACAATACTAAAGCTTGTTGTTATTACTTATTACTATAAACTTATTTTTTGGTGGCATTTACAATATGAACATTGGGAGACGATCGAACCGTTTACCTTTAGTCTAGGATTGATTCACATTATAGTACCACCAAAGAAAGGGAGCATTGGGAGAGGATCAATCCGTTTAACTTTCGTGAAGGATTGATTTGCTCGACATCATAGGATGCATGCACGCTGAAAACTAAATAGAAAATTATGGTGACAATAGAGAATATTGCGAATCGCAAGTATGCTCCCTTGCCCATAGAGCCCAACAAGAACACGTTAAGGAAGATGGAAGCAATGAAAATCCAGGGCATACAGGGCACGCCCCACTCTCGCGTTTTCTTAGCCTGTGGAACGAGCGTTGAGAAAACAAACGTGAGGACGATCACCGCGAGGCCGCAAATTGATAAATTGTGAAGCAAGAAATGCAGAGAGAAAGAATAGAGCAGAAATAGTATTCAGTATATTGAGAATGTAAGGAGAAAGTACAATGAGAAGAGTTAACGAAGAAGTTATGTGCAAAAGGAAAATAGCTGAGCTAAATAGGCTCAAGAAAATCAAGAAAAGAAAGTACAGCTGGCCAGGACAACTGGCAGTGTACAGTCAGCCTGTTGAGGTTACATTATATTTAACACTCCCTCTTAAACTCAACAGTTACAAACATCAGCACTGACTATGACCAAGTGTTGTCTTTGAAAATCAAAAACAGATTTTCCCAGTGGCTTTGTGAAGATATCTGTGAGTTGATCTCGAGAACCACAGAATTGAAGTGCAATATCACCATTATTGACTAGCTCGTGGATGAAGTAAAAGCGAGTGTTAATGTGTTTGCTTTTCTTGTGAAACACATGATTTTTGGATAGAGCAATTGCTGAGGTATTGTCACAGAAGATAGGAGTTGGATCATTTTCTGTATGTGACATATCTTTCAATATTCTTCTCAACCACATAGCTTGACAGGAAGCTGAAGTAGCAGCGACATACTCTGCCTCTGCAGAAGATATTGAGACAATTGGCTGCTTCTTTGATGCCCATGAAATCAGGTTCGAGCCCAGGTGAAAAGCATGTCCTAAGGTGCTTTTCCTGTCATCTAGGCTGCCTGCAAAATCACTTTTTGTGTAACCAGAAAGTTGATTACTATCAGATTTAGTGTACCATAAGCCAAAATTGAGAGTTCCTGCAACATATCTCAGAATCTGTTTCGCCATTTTCCAGTGAGAATCTTTGGGGGATTCCATGAATCTGGAAACAAGGCTAGCAACATACATAATATCAGGCCTAGCTGCTGTAAGATACAACAAACTGCCTACTAAACTTTTGTACAGGGTAGGGTCCACTGTAGGGCCTTCATCTTTCTTGCTCAATTTTGTGCCTAGGGGTATAGGGGTTTCTGTTGGATTGCATTCTTCCATGCATAATCTTTTGATGATGTCTACTGCATACTTTTTTTGATAGACATAAATTCCTTTCGCTGATTGATCAACCTCAATCCCCAAAAAATATTACATGATGCCAAGATCTGTCATCTCAAACTCAGATTGCATGGCATGTTTAAAACTTGTTAACTCAATATTTCCAGTATATATCATGTCATCAACATATAAACATACAATCAAAATTTTACCGTGCTAATCAGTTTTGGTGTAAAGAGTTGGCTCATTTTGACTTCTGCTGAAACCACTTTTGATAAGATAAGTGTCAATTCTGTTATACCAAGCTCTTAGAGCTTGCTTTAAGCCATACAAGGCTTTCTTCAACCGATATACTTTAGTTGGCTGCTCTTGGACTTCAAATCCAGGTGGTTGATCGACATAAACTTCTTCATCTAAGAAACCATTCAGGAAAGCTAACTTGACATCCATCTGGTATACTTGCCATTTATGTTGGGCTGTTATGGCTAATAGAGTCCTTACAGTGTCTAATGTTGCTACTGGAGCAAAGGTTTCACCATAATTAGTACCTGGTTGTTGTGAGAATCCTTTGGCAACAAGTCTTGCCTTGTGTTTTTCAATATGTTATTTTTCATTGAGTTTAGTTTTGTAAACCCACTTGACACCAATACTTTTCTTGTGACTTGGCAAATCAACAAGATCCCATGTCTTGTTCTTCTCAATGGAGTCAATTTCTTGGTTCATGGCTTGAACCCAATGTGGCTCCTTAGCGGCTTCCTTAAAAGATGTAGGTTGACATGACATTAAAGAAAAAAGGTTGTGTTGTTCAAAATCATCCAACTGCTGATGGATTTCTCTCAAACTTCGAGTTCTCTGATTTTGAATTTCAAAGGATGAGTCTCTACTTGAAGTTGAGTTAAACTGAGAATTTTCAGATCGTCCTTGTACCTGCAATCTTGGAAGAACAGGTAGAGGTATTTGTTGTCCTGAATTTTCTGTGTTGTCAGAATTTGGCAGCAATGGATTTTGACTGTCCAGTTGCTGATTTTCTGATTCATTCCAAAATTGATTTTCTAGAAATTTTACATCTCTGCTGAGAATTAGTTTATTGAAGATTGGATTGTAAAGCCTGTAGGCTTTAGATGTTTCACTATATCCAATAAAGATACATTTCTCACTTCTATCGTCCAATTTCTTCCTTAATTCGGAAGGTATGTGAACGTATGCTATGCATCCGAATGTCCTTAGATGTGCAACATTTAGCTTTGTCTCACTCCATGCTTCTTGAGGGACTTTCATCTTTAGACTTGTGGTTGGAGATCTATTCAAGAGATAAACTGAGCATGCTACTGCTTCAACCCATAAAATATTTGACAGACTTTTCTCTTTGAGAAGTGTTCTTGCCATATTCATTATTGTCTGATTTTTCCTTTCAGCCACTCCATTCTGTTGTGGAGTATACCTGGCTGTTGTTTGCATGATAATGCCTTGTGATTTGCAGAAATTTGCA
>ML777935.1:765411-782452 GCA_009831015.1 Picea engelmannii | reverse complement strand
ATAATAATAATAATAATAATAAAACATATTTTTTTTTAATTTTAATTGGTTAATATCTTTGATGTCTTATTGTAGGCTTCACGTCATTCAATGTATAAAATTAATTACACAATAAATAGATTTTCCGATTTAACAAACAAAAATGTTGAGTAATCAAAATAATGGTATTATAATTTCCTTCTCCTATCCACTACGACCTTCACAACAGAGAGTATTGCATTTAAGTTTCAGTCACTCTTCTAATTCACTTCCGCTAACGGACTGGTCAATTCAAACGTCATTGAATGTGCAAAAAGTGGTTGCCAGGTCGATTACTATAATTTATTGACGGTGGAGATGCAATATTAAAATTTTATAAAATATCCATAAAATTTATTTACAATATTAAATATCCATAAAATTTATTTATTTTTATATTTAATTAAAATTGTTAATTTAATATTAAATATCCTTACTCGTTATTTGTAAGTGAGATGATTACAACTTTACTTCTTTTATCAAATTTTAAATCTAATTTATAATATAAAAAACATTAAAAAGTTTTACTTTTTTTTTCTTTAGTTTACAATTTATATAATTTTATTTTATTTAATTTTAAATCATTATTATTATGAATTTTCAAACCCACAAAAGACAGGGACTACATTGCCTTGCAACACTTGTTTGGTATTGTGGCGCAATGTGTAATTTAATCATTTTAATTTATTCTTCTTCTTTATTTATCCCTTTATTCTTTATTAATATTACAATTGACATTTTTAATTTTCAACCATCTCTTAAAAACAATTTTATACTTTCTTTTAGAGTGGTTATCCTTTATCCTTTCTCTATAATTTATCAACCCAACAATCTTTTCTATAATCATTTTCATCTTTGTGTCTCTAAGGATGGGTGGAGTCTCCACTCAAAATATTGGACAATATAAATCTCTTACATAGTTTAATTTTGTAAAATTCAACATCATGATGACTAACTCTAAACTCTCGACTAAATATCACACGACCTCAACATTTCCATCGTGCAACCTCTCACCGACCCACCAATGAATTCTCTACTTCTCATAATGTTGTTCCTTCTTCTCACTTGAATCCACCTTCATTACCTTTCAACTCTAATGTCAAATCATGTCCTCTGTGGACTTCTTCTTAGCTCTTCCCTTGTCAATAGCTCACCTCAAGCACTTTCCCTTAATGATTCCAATCCTCACATTTAATATTGCTCCCCCAACCTTACTTCACCTTCGCTTTCCAATGAAAACATTATCTCACTTTTGTTTGAAAATAAAAACACAATTTCATCTTTTGAATTGGATGTCTCTATTAATAATTCAACTCATCTTCCATTATCAATAATAATGCCCAATTTCCCGACCCTTCCCGACCCTTCTCACCCTCCAGAGGTATTAGGCAAGGGGACCCATTATCGCCCTTCCTTTTTGTACTCATGGCAGAAGGCTTGGGCCGCTACATCAAATCAGTGGTTCTAGAAAGCTCCCTCAAAGGCCTACCCTTGCATAACATTCAACCAGATCCCTCACATAGTCAATTTGTTGATGACACCCTTCTCATGAATTCCCCCACTGCTCGCGAAGCCAACAAGCTCAACTCCATCCTCTCTGATTTTACAGAAGCCTCAAGCATGACGCTGAACCTAGACAAATCCAAGCTCTTCTTTTTCAACACTCCAGTTGCGGTTCAATCACATATCTCCAAACTCCTGGGCATCCCCAAGAGCTCCCTTCCGTCCAATTACCTAGGAATTCCTCTCACAGGACCACCAGCTAAATCCATCTCTTGGGACAACCTCCTCCTCTCTATCTCGAATAGGCTGGCCAACTGGACCTTCAGACCGCTAAATATCACAGCTAGATTGGTCCTGCTAAAATCAGTCCTACAAACCCTACCCACTTATGTCTTTACCTCCCTAGCAGCTCCCAAGCAAATCATCAAAGCTATAAGAAACCTCCAGAGAAATTTCCTTTGGCAAGGCCTACAGCCCAACAAGAAATGGGTATTGGTAGGATGGGATAAGGTCTGCGCACCAAAAATCATGGGCGGCCTTGGACTCCAAGACCCAGGGAAGCTCAATCAGATAATGGGAGCCAAGATGTGGTGGAGATGGATGAAAACACCAGATGCCCTATGGGTGCGAATTTGTAAGAACAAATACGCTCCCTCCATGCAGACTGACCAACTGATTAGGCACAATGTTCGAATACAGGGCTCAAACATTTGGAACACAACCTGGAAAAACAGGGACCTAATACAGAAGCATGCCTTTTGGGAGATCCGCAATGGAGAAAGCACAATGTTTTGGCAAGACTCATGGCAACAACTTAAACCTCTAAATGATCTGGCAGAGCTAGGACCCCTCCAACAGGATCTTAATCAAGATCCTCCACTCAAGGTAAAAGATCTATGGAAACCCCTCAAACAAGGACAATAGTAGCGACAGTGGAAGACCTCCAGCCAGGAATTAAGAGTCCCAGATGACTTAAATCTGTCAACCTGACACCACCATGCAAGACACAGGAAAATCCCCAATAGAGAAGGCCTAGACATCCTCAGATGGGGACACTCCACAACTGGTAATTTTTCGTTCAAAGAAGCCTACTACTTACAAGGCAATTACCACAATTAGGAAAAGGACAATATTTGGAACAAAATCTGGAACAAAGCACTATGGCCAAAGGTTTCCACCTTCCTCTGGTTAATTGTCCACAACAGAATTCTAACATGGGATAATCTCAGGAGAAGAGGCTTCATTGGGCCCTCAATTTGTGTCTTATGTCAACACCAAGAGGAGACCAAAGAGCATTTTTTCAATGGTTTCCATTATAGCCAATCTATCTGGGACCAGGGAGCTCAAACAATGTGCAGATCCAACCAAAATAGAGGCAGCATCAGAGACACTATTGAAAACTGGGACTCAATCATCTACAACAACCCCATACTGAATTACATCTGGCAACTCCTCCCAGGGTTTATTCTCTGGAAAATTTGGAAGGAGCGAAACAAACGCATCTTCCACTCCACGGAATCCACTCCAGAATTAACTTGGGGAAAAATTGCCATGCTCATCAAGGAAACAGTTAGAAGCAAGAACTGGCAACCAAAGGACAAGGAATGTAACCAGGAGGAACTATGTACTCTACAAAGTTGGCAACTCAGATTAATTGAATCGTTGGTAATTAGAGCACCTAAGCACCAAAACATCAGTCCAACCACTTGGACCCCTCCTCCAACAGGATTCATAAAGATTAACTTTGACGGAGCTTCAAAGGGAAACCCAGGACCAGCCGACTATGGAGCTGTAATCAGGAACCCCAAAGGGGAAATCCTAATCCTGACAGCAGGGTATCTGGGGGAGACTACAAACAATTCAGCGGAGCTAATTGGCCTACTGCAAGGTCTTCAAATCACAGTAGCCCTACACAGTCATAGGATCATCTTAGAGGGTGACTTACAAATCGTAATCCAGCTGATCACTAAAATCCTCCATGGGGATAGCCCACAGAAAATCTCTCCCAGCTGGCGACTCTCGGGGATGCTTGAGGACTTCAAAAGCCTCCTTAGGGCCAACCTCAGCATAACCCCTTCTCATGTAAAGAGAGGGGCAAACATAGTGGTTGATTGTCTGTCAAATGAAGGAGTTTCCAGGGAACTCGAATAGATATACTGGGAAGCACGCAGCTCTGAAGCTTCAGACATATCAAAGCAATTTCAAACTCTCGCCAGAAAGGATTTCCAACCCTCGGATGGGGTGCCACGCAGAGCAGGGTGGGCACGTGGAGTAGCGCTAGGAGGGGCCATTAATGGTGGTCAACCGCCCTCATATCCCCGCTAGTTATGAGGTGCATCAATTCAGTTGGCCTCCACCTTTTGATGAGGCCTCTCACTCCCGTGAGCAGACTGGCCATCCAGAGCATTAAGACCGCGGCCTTAATGGATACAACCACCATTTTCTCTCTTATCAGCTTTCTCGATGGCTTTGGGATGTATTGGAAGATTGCAGAGCTGAGCGAGAACAACAGCACAGGGGAATTTCTGGCTCTCGTCCTTGTTCTCACCATGCCACGAACAAGGGGAAGGCCCCGCAGAGGTGCAGGGTGGTACGCGGTCGACTCACGATGGAAAAGGCATAAGAAGTTTGAGCGAGCTCTGGTTTTAGCCAAGCGGAAGAGACCCAAGGAGTCCAAAGCAACAAATTCGCCCCCCAGAATGTATGTTGAGGAAATTCCTTCGACGAAACTCCCCCACGATTTTTCTGAAAGTCGCATGTTCATGGTTCCGAACAATTGGAACCCCCCTGTGTGTTTTGGAGCAGACGCACTGCCTCCCCATCCGCGAGAAGCACACTGTCCCAGCGACTCTCCCATTGAAAAATTTGCCACCTGTCTGATAGAGGAAGAGCTGCCAGAAGGAAACAAGGAACTGAAGCCGCAGCGACAGCAGAAAGCACACCAGGAGGAGGACGATGAGAAAAATTCGCCACCCCCGCCACCACTTCTTCACCCGGAGCACCTGAACCTGATTTTAGAGGTCCGCAGCATGGTGGACGACCAAATCTTCAGAGCTGTCCACATTGACCAACACCTGGACATGTTGTACGCTGCCTACTCCAGTGCCACCCCACGACAACAATGGCCCACCTGCGCTCAGCTCTATGCCATTCATGTTAGACGCGACAAGGAGAAGGACGACTGCGAGGAAACCGGTTAATAGGTTCTCCTGTTCATTATTTCTCAAAAATCTTTCTCTTTTTTTGATGTTTATCAAAGCTGTAGCTCTTCTAGCTCATAGCCATGGTAGCGATAGCATAGGCATTATCCGACTACTGTTGAAATTGACCATGCACCATGGTTTCCTCCGGGCAGGGTGGCAAAACAATGTTTTGAGTCTGCATGCTAATTCGGACTGGCCAACTATCTCGGTTTCCTTCATAGGCGGGACAGCTGGCACCTCCATGTCATGGTGTAATTTTGAAGTATTAATATAATAGGATCTACTTTTTACTTAAAATTTTTTTTTTTAATAACGCACAATTATCCTTCAATACTAATAATAAATATAATACTAACATGGTCCTTATTAACCCATTGAACCCTCTACCTACAAATAACAATTTTATCACCATTACCTATTTTCCCTCTTAAAACCTACCTTGCCACTCTCCCATTTCCTATCCATCAATGGTAATAAATATACCCTCAATTGATTTAGACCCGCCTTGAATCCATATTCTAGAAAAAGGCTCTAACTTTGCACTTTCTCCCCAATGAATTGTCAGCGAAGATATTCTATGCTCCATTAAATCCATAACGCATCATCTTCCCACACATGAAGCTAAAGAGATTTGACAAGAATGTGGTAGAATTATTTGTCCTTCCAAACACCCTAAACCCAATCTATCTAAAGAAGTTCAATCTATTCGTCTTTTTAATAATAATCCTGATATCATTATTTTAAAAGTTGATAAAGGTAATAACATAGTCGTTATGAACACCTTTGAGTATGAATCCAAATTTCTATACTTACTTTCATCTTCTTCATATATTAAACCTCTCTCAAAGAACCCAATCAATGCCATAACAAACTTAGTTACCAAACCCATCCAATCTTCTCTAGACCCTTTGGTTCGTAAATGTCTTATTCTTCATAACCCCCAAACCCCCATGATCTATGGGCAACCATAAATTAATAAAAAATACATTCCCCTTAAACCTATAGTTAGTGCTATAGGAGCTCCCACATATGCCCTCACATGTTTTTTTGTTGAGAAGCTTCAAACTTTTATTGGAAAAACTCCCTCCTTTATTAAAGACTCTTATGTTTTTATTCAAAAAAACTCGGTATACTCACTTGCATGAATAGGACATCATGGTTTGTTTTGATGTTGTCTACATTTTCACCAAAATTCATATCCCAGAATCCCTGACACTTATATCCAAACCGGTTGACTCGGAAACCCTTCACCTCATTGAAATCTACCTCACTTCAATTGTTTTTACCTTTTAGGGGACCTACCATGAACAAATTGAAGGTCAACTATGGTTTATTCCTTACCCCTAGTGGTTACCAACATTTTTATTGAACATTTTGAGGGATTATATTAGAATTTATTTTATATTAAACTCAAATGTTGGTTTTGATTTGTCAATGATACCTTCGGTGTTTGGCCTCATGGCCACTTGTATCATAGTTCTATTTGTGACCTTAGAGACACATGAAGGACCTATTGATGTTGTCATGTTGAGACTCATGATTCTATGTTGGATTTCATATATTTGGAGGGAGATCATGCCTTGAATGCCTAGCAAGGTGCTATGGGTCGCATGTTGCACCATCGCTAAGACACAATTGATTTCTAGTTGCGTCACTAGCACCCCATGAATGCCCGTGTAATCTTCTATATTTGATGTGTTACGAGGAGATCAACATTGTGTTATTTTTATATCTCACATGAGGATATTGGGAACTCATATTACTCATATTATACCTCAAGAACTATCACTTCAGGAACTATGACCTCAAGAAATTTAACCACAGGAACTATAAATTTAGGAACTTTGACCTCAACAACTATTACCTTGGGAAATTTGACATCAACAACTATGACCTCAGGAAATTTGACTTGAGTAACTATGACCTTAGGAACTATGATCCGATGAACTTTGACCTCAAGAAATTTGACCTGAAGAACTTTGAGTTCAGGAACTATGGTCTTAGAAACTTTGACCTTAGGAATTATGACTTAAGGAAATTTGACATCAGGAGCTATGACCTTGAGAAATTTGACCTCAAGAACTTTGACCTTAGGAATTATGACCTTAGGAAATTTCACCTTGGGAATTATGACCTAAGGAAATTTAACTTCGCAAGCTAACCTCGAGAACTATGACCTCGGGAATTATGATCTCAGGAATTTTAACCTCAGTAACTTTAACCTCGAAAACTTTGACCTCGACTACTGTGACCTTAGTAACTATGCCCTAAGAAAATTTGACCTTGGGAACTTTTACCTGTGGAACTATGACCTGTGGAACTATGACCCCGAGAACTATGACCTCTGGAACTCTGACCCCAAGAACCACGACCCGTGGAACTATGACCTTTGGAACTTTGACATCTGGCCCGTGGAACTATAATCTATGGAACTATGACCTATGAAACTATGACTTGTGGAACTATGACCTATATTTGCTAATGTTAAAGTTCCTGAAATCAAAGTTGGTAAGATCAAAGTTACTGAGGTCAAAGTTCCGGAGGTCATAGTTCCCGAGGCCAAAGTTACTCAGGTCATATTTCCTAAAGTCATTGTTCTTAAGGTAAAATTTCTTTAGGTCATAGTTCCTGAGGTCATACTTCCTCAAATCAAAGTTCTCGTGGTCATATTTCTTGAGGTTAAAGTTTTTTAGGTCATATCTCCAGAAGTCATAGTTCTTGAGGTCATAATTCGTCAGGTCATAGTTCTTGAGTTCATAATTCTTAAGGTTAAATTTTCTAAGGTCATAATTCCTAAGGTCAAAGTTCGTGAGGTCATAGTTCTTGAAGTCAAAGTTTTTGAGGTCGTAGTTCCTGATTTCAAAGTTCTCGAGTTCAAAGTTCCATAAGTCAAAGTTAGTCATTTATGCATATGGTGTAAGCACTGAGATAGAAACATTAAGAAAGTGGAGGATTGAACATGATTTCTAACCTGTTGGAGGAGCAATAAAATCGAGAACGTGGAGGAAATGGAATTATTTTTAAAATAATGGACTTTGAAAATCTTCAATTATTTAACGATATATTCAATTGGGATGAACAGGGCCAATGTAGAATGTTGCAGTCAAAACTAAAGAAGACCATCACATTCCACATTCCAGGACATAAACTTATATCTTGGCCTAGATGGAATATTTTTGTGTGCAGATTGTTGATAGTTGAAAGCCATTTTTGGTCTAGCAACATTGTTAAAAAAATTGAAGATTCAACAACATTGACTTATTGAACTAGAAAATGACATGACTAGCCCCAGTGGTGGGTAGGTGCATAGTATATTAAAACTATTTGTGCATTTCCAGTTTCATTTATGCGATTCCCATGGATGATGGTTCAAGACTTCAAGACTCTCCTATATTGAAATAAAGGGAAAGTTGTTTACCTGATAATGTGAGATTGTTATGCTCTAAAAGATTTCAAGACTTTCCTATATACTTTTCTTATATGTTTATATAATCTCTGGGAATTTGTGCAATGTATCAAGGTGAGAAATTCCCCAGTATACGATCTCAATAAATAAACTTTCAGCCAAAAATAGATGTCTGTGAGAAATGCCCCACAATGTTTCTCCCGTGGTTTTGGACCCGTATACAAATATGCTATAATGCATGGTGGGCATTGCTTATACTCTTACCGGTTCAAAAGCATGTAGTTTTTGCAATGATGATTTGTGGTTTTCTTTCCCCTGAATTTGGATTACATTTGAAATATAAGAGACTGTGATTGTGCCTGGACAACAACATATTACATTGTGTTGAAAGTCTATTGAAGATGGCCATGGAAGGTGCATGTTTTGGCTACACCATTGGAAACTTTTCTCCCTTTAATTTGAGCTATAGTTTGTAGTGATTTCAAAGCTAATATCAAGGTAATTTGTTCAAAAATAATGGTTTTATGACCTATGAAAATATGCCTTTGGAACTTTGAACTCTAGAACTATGACCTCTGAAACTATGACCTCTGGAACTAGGCCCTCTATAACTTTATGACCCGTGGAATGACCTGTGGAATGACCTATGGCATTGTGACCCCAGGAACTATGACCCATGGAACTATGAACTCTGGAACTACACCCTTTGGAACTATGACCTCTAGAATTACACCATCCAGAAATTTATGTTCGGTGGAATAACCTCTGGAACTATGAATTATGGAATTATGATGCTAGGAACTATGACCTATGGAACCATGACCTATGGAACTGTGACCCCAGGAGCTATGACCCATGGAACTATGACCTTTGGAACTATGAACCTGGGAACTATGACCCCTGGAACTGTGACCCCGAGAACTATGACCCGTGGAACTATGACCCCTAGAACTACGCCCTTTGGAACTTTGAACTATGGAACTATGGCCCTAGGAACTATTACATGTGTAACTATGACCTCTCGAATTGTGAGCTTGAGAACTATGACTCGTGGAACTGACCTCTGGAACTGTGACCCGTGGAACTATGGCCTATGGAACTATGACTTGTGGAACTATGAACTGTGGAACTATGACCCCTGGAACTGTGACCCCAATAACTATGACCCATGGAACTATGACATCTGGAACTGTGACCCCATGAACTATGACCCGTGGAACTATGACATTTGGAATTGTGATCCCAAGAACTATGACCTCTGGAATTATGACTTGTGGAACTATGACTTGTGGAACTATGACCCCTAGAACCATGACCCTAGGAACTATGATTCGTGAAACTATGACCTCTGGAACTGTGACCCTAAGAACTATGACCCATGGAGCTATGACCTCTGGAACTATGACCTTTGGAACTATGACCCCATGAACTATGACCCATGGAACTATGACCTCTGGAACTACGACCTCTAGAACTACGCCCTCTGGAGCTATGACCTTTGGAACCGTGACTCCATGAACTATGACTTGGAACTATGACCTCTGGAAATACGACCTCTAGAACTACGCCCTCTGGAACTATGACCTTTGGAACTGTGACTCCAGGAACTATGACTTGTGGAATTATGACCTCTAAAACTACGACCTTTGGAACTATGACCTCTGGAACTACGCCCTATGGAAATTTGACCTCTAGAACTATGACCTGTGGGATGACTCCATGAACTATGACATGTGGAACTATGACCCTCGGAGCTATGGATTGTGGAACTATGACCTTTGGAACTATGACTCGTTGAACTATGACCCGTTGAACTACGACCTTTGGAATTTTGACCTTTGGCCCATAGAACTATGACTCGTGGAACTATGACCTCTAGAACTACACCCTTTGGAACTTTGAACCATGGAACTATGACTTGTGGAATGACCCCAGGAATTATGACTTGTGGAACTATGACCAGTGGAACTATGACCTGTGGAACTATAACCTATGGAACTATGACCCCATGAACTATGACCTGAGGAACTATGACCTCTGGAACTATGCCCTCTATAATTTTGACCTCTAGAGCTATGACTTGTGGAATGACCCCAGGAACTATGACTTGTGGAACTATGAAGTCATAAAATGATAAAACTATACAACAGACTTGTCCATACACAGTAAAAGATTAATTGATGTATCAAAAAACTTTTAATATTTGAAATCCTGTACATTATTGAATAATATTTGTATAGAGAAAAAGTAACAAGGATAGGCCTTTCAATTATATTACTATCATGTTCAATCATCTAGATTAAGAAAAGAAAAAGGAAAACCCATGAATGCAGGTGGCAAGAGAAGAGAGGCTTGTTAAGATGCTTTAAGAGCTCTTGTCAAGAGTAATCCTCAAATTTCTATGATATTGAATGGTGTGAAACAGGGTGGTGCTCTAGCTACAATCATCAAATTAGTAAAGGATAAGTCTCCCCACACAAGAATGCTTTCTTGCATGTGCTTGGAAAATGTACAATGTGCTTTCCCTTATAGCTATTCACAAGAATGGGAGGTGATGACCAATATGTTACCTATTTTAGTCTAGCTACTTGATGAGCCTGGTTAGATTGGAGAAGAAGCTTCTAATGTATTGGCAAATCTAATTACAAATAATGAAGAACTACAGAAGTTATCCTATAGCATAAATGCTATTGAAAAATTGTGTAAATGTTTTCACAAATATTCCTTGCAACCCAAGCATCTACAAGGTGTATTAGTAGCTCGATTGGAAAAAAGCAGGAGGAAGGTTCTATCCTTGGAAGTTTGTAAGTTTTCCTTAAGCTTCTATATCATGGTAGTGATAGTGATACTATTTTAAAAAAATCCATTAAAAATATATTATATTGTTACTTAGGTCATGTTTGCTTTGCTTGTACTTTATATCACTAAAATTACAAATAAAACCTGGTCTATCTAAACCATTTCAAAATACAATAAACTGAGCTTTCAACACAACTGGAAAAACAATTAACATAATTTTTTCTAAACATCAATACATTTCATATAAAAATAGAGTTATATAATTTTTTTATTCCTCCTTGCTCCAACAACATTCCTTCCTATAAAGATAGAGTTACATAATTTTTTTATTCCTCTTTGCTCCACCAACATTCCTTCCTATAAAGATAGAGTTACATAATTTTTTTATTCCTCTTTGCTCCAACAACATTCCTTCCTATAAAGATAGAGTTACATAATTTAAAGATAGAGTTACATAATTTATCTATGGTTCATTGAATAGAGTTGCATAATTTATCTACTCGTTCATTGAATTCCTTGTAAATGTGAGTAAAAAACATATCTTAAAAATGATTTCTTGTCTTTAATGCCTATCCTATCTATGATGGATATAAATATCAAATTTTCGATATTATTATTTTCATTTTTTTTATAATTTTTAAAAATAACTATAAAACATAAAACTTTGCTATATTATTATTATTATTTTATTTTTTAAACTAAAGTAATTTTTATTAAACTCGTTGTTTTTAATTATGTTTTATTTACATATTTGTGTGATAAAATTGAAAAAATTAAAAAAACATAATAATAAAAAATAATCAACTAGAATAATTATAAAATTTTAAAATAAAATAAAATTGAATTTTAAATTTTGTTGTTACGACTCCACATGACCTTTGATCAGAGCTTACAATCATTCACTTCTTGAGGGTATATGGCACCGTGACGATTTTACTTGATTGCTTGACACACCAAGAATATTTTGTCTAGACCATGCCTCTTCACCTAGAGCATACCATACTTTGTTCTAGGATATCAACGAGTCACACTCCTACTCTAGTGCAACTCTTTCTTACTTACACAATTGTTAACACAATTAACACTTAGTCTTAATTTAAGCATGCATCCATGAATATGATAATCCAAGCGAACAATTGTGGAACAAAACGAAGACATACACATATATGGTGTGGGTGGCACAAACCGTGCCTAACACCCGACTAAGTCTTTGTTATTACAAAACAGTGACAACATGAGCACTATTGACTCGATTTACAACATGACAGAGTCAAACAACTCGCCTCACCTCACCAAGACACTCAAGAACAGATTCGTCACACCAAGAGTCTATGTCGTAACCATCTCTGCAACCCCCTACGGTGCACCTCAGACATGCCCAAAACTACAGACTTTCACCAAGTTAACATAGATTTCAGTTCTGCCTCACACATACCTCCACAAACTTGCATTTCCAGACTTCCCAAAAACCTCCCAAAGCATCCAACTCTTCGCTACTTGTCTTCCATCTTGGCAACTTTGCCTTAGTTCGTTGTCTTAGACTTGCCTCAAACTTATTCTTCAAATATCTTGCCAAAATGCTCTTTGCCTCCCTTTGGTTGTGTGTCCTTGTTTTTATATGGATTCCTAGAGTCAATTCTTTGAAACATCATGTCTCTTGGGTGTGTCATGCCCCTTAGCGAATCGTCACACTCAACCGACTGTTGCGCCCCTTTGTGGACCCAATGCACCCATCCAAGCCCGTGCACCCATCAACCATTCGTCTCTTGGATCGGTGCGCCCCATCCTTGGGCATGCACCCCTTTTCTTGTGCGCTCTTCTTGTGTTGATCGTCTTGACTCCTCATGGGTGTGTCGATGGGGTCGTCCAACCTCTCCAGTGCGCCCATGTTGTCGAGGGAAGACGGGTCCACTCCTTGGGCATCCTCCCAAGTTGCCCCGCCCTTGCCCAAACGCAATCCAAGTCTTTGTTAATCATTCTAAGGTAAGTAAGGTGTGTCCCCCTTTGGTGTCGCACGTCGCCATCATGTGCCCAAGGTGCTCCTCCTCACACCCAAACATCTTTATTCGCCCAACCAATCACTTATTTCCTTGTCCTCTTTATCCATTTCATCGTCGAATTCGCCTAAAGAACACACATGCTCAATGGATGTCATGGGAGACCTTACATTTGCTACTTTAAAATAAAATAAAATTGAACTTTAAACTTTAAACTTTGCTTTCTAGGAGGAAAACTTTGACCTCTGATTTACCGAAATAAATTATAATGGGGTAAATTGAAAATCTTTGCTTTTGTTAAATTAGAAAAAATTTCAATGATAAATGTGTTGCATAAAATTTAATTTTAGTAATGTAAATTGATTGCAGTTTTGAGTTGATAAAGTTGAAATTCTATGAATATTATTATATAAAAGTGAATATTATTTCACTAGTGGAATTTGAGCAAAATCTTACCGGAAAAAGCTCCTACAACGGGCCGATTTTGAACATTTATTTTTAATTTGAAGTAATCCGCCTTTAATGTTTAAAGGAGATTCAAGTTCAACCGCCTTTTAATTTACATTTCTCCGGCTTTGAATGTTCAAAGAATTTACTAGTTTCACCAACCTTTGAATTTTATTATTGGAGGGTGGGTTAAGCTGTCCACTACCGGCTTTAGATACTTAGTGCTTTCTTTCAATGGAAAGTGGGGTTCTTATGTCTTTTGTTTATTTAAATATATGTTAGGTTTTTTTGTTTAAATATGTTTGTTTTTGGTCTAACAACCGTCTGATGATGAAGTGCCGCTCGTTTTCTTTAAACTGGTTATTGTAAATGAAGTGCCGCTCGTTTTCTTTAAACTGGTTTAGATGAGAAGTTACATTGTAATGGGATATTGGAGTGTGGTATGTGGTTTTTAATGTTAAATGTTATTAAAAAGTATATTTTTTTTTATTAGAGTTAATCTTAGTGTTGATTATAAGGTTTATTGGTTTCAGTGTGAATATTATTTATATTGAAATTATTTTTTAATTTTAAAGTGAGATTTGTTTTTTTTAATAGTATTTATGTAGAAATTTTCTTTTGCTTCTAGTGTAAGAAACATTTTAATGCTAATGAAAATCTATTCTCTTAGAGATCATTAGCAAATTATTTTAGGTGGCATCAAGGATGATTTTAAAGATGGAAATTTGTTTTAAAATGTAGAAATCTTGGCGAATCTTACTAATCCTTCATATGCCAGCTATAAATGTTTGGTGATATTTTTGTAAAAATATTCAAATTTATAAGGATTTTATATAGTTTTTATAAAATTTTGGCGATTTTTTAAGGTAAAATAATTTTATCCTATAGAATTTGGGCGAATCATTTTTAAAATAACGAATCTCGTTTTTGGAAAAATCATGGAAAATTAGCCCATGAGCGAAATTTAGCCCCTAAAATCAGCCATGGATGGCATGGTTTTCCTTAAATAATGATGACGAGTAAGCTCATTTCCATCAATTAATAGAAAAAAATAAAACTTATTCCAAACCAAACCTATCCACTTGTGAACCGGAACTGCCATGCACAAATCATACTTAAAATTAAATTAAAATAACTAAAATAAACAATACCTATCTCAAAACAGAGCATTCAATAATGTGTATAATGAAGTATATTTTTTTTCAGTTACCTTGCTATTCATTTTTTAATCAAAGACAACTTTCCAATACATATAGACTAGAAACCATTATCTAAAGTGTATAATGAAGTATATACCCTTATATCTAGAACACTTTTACATTAAATTATATTGTATAGATATATTCCAACATATACAACATTAAAACAGAGTATATATTAATAACCCACAAAAAAAATTGGATACATATTAATAACCCACACTAAAAGTAAAAAGCATAAAATAATCGGGCACATATTAATAACCCACAGAAAAAGCAAAAATCTATGATGTTGAGAGGTTTGGGACTACCCATGCAAAGAATACGCCAAATGAAGAACTGAACTGAGAGCTTCAACTTCAGCCTAAGTGATGACATGTATTAACAGAGGACGAAAATGATAATATTGTGTTAGTTGCACAAATATGATGTCTGTAATTACAATTATTCTTCTGTTATGTTCCCCTAATTATGGTAATCAAGTTATCTTCTTGCACATATATTTATGAATATGTTTAAGATAAAAATGCTCCAATCAATGTTCCCAATCCATTGACAAGAAAACATCGACAGCCACGGAAGAACAACATAAAATGAAATATAGTGAATATATAATTTACAATTTAGTGACTTCGTTTTTTTGGGATGTTTTTTTTCTTTTCTTTTCTCTGGCGGGCAGTAATCACTGCATCACATAGAAGAGTATATTACCATGCAATATGAACGCTTGTAAAGTAGCAACGCTCCTTTGTTATGGATTTTTGTCCAGAGATGACCAAATCAACGGTGAAGTCCCTTAAACCGAAAAGAAAACTGTGCGCTACTCTGCAACTATACATGTTGATCTTTCTTTTCAATACTTGTCTGCCATTAAAGGAACGATCAACAAAACAGGCCAAAACTGAATCTCGAAAGGAGACAGCCCGATGCAAACCTCACTAGACATCTTGGGAAGTAGTCATATGGCAAAGCATGCTTGGTCGGGGCTGAAAAGACATTCTCCTTCCCATGTGTTGGCTAAATTGTTAAGCCCTAATATTGGCTCATTACCCCTTAATTGGGGCATATTACATTAGTAATGTTATTTTATTTATATCGGCTTTATTCCATTAGTTGTAATTATGCCTCCTAGTCTCCTATATACACCAAGGAGACATTTTCATTTGGAGTCATCTTGTACTTGAACATTTATGTGGGTTAAAAAGAGGTTGCCCCCTCGAAGAGGCTTATTATTTGAAATTATCTCTTTTTCAAGGCGTTGAGTACTTATTCTGAGGTTTTTCTATGCTATATTGATATTTGGTTCTTAACATATGGTATCAGAGCTCAAGGTCTTGGGGTTTCACTGCTACATCTGAGACACCTTGGAATTTTCACTATAACATTTTTTCTAGAACATTTCAAAAGAAACGGTTTGGATGATATTTAGTAGATGGATCAAGGTATGTTGGGTTAAAATTTAATCTCCTGAGGCCTTATACTTTCAGAGATACAACCTGTGCAAGATAGGGTTCTGGAATCGTCCTGAATGGAGCCATTGCAGAATTTTCGCTATAAATTTTTTTCTATAACGTTTCAGACCTTGAACTCCGAAGGATATTCACAGAAATTAGTAAGATATCTGTGGTAAAAAGTTCAACTTCTGGATCATCTTACATTTGTAGATACACCCTGTGGAAGATAGGGTATCTGACTAGTCCTATTGACTAGTCTCAAGAAGGTGTTCCAGGTAAAACAAACATAACTTCTTCCTAGAGTATCCAAATTGAGTGAGAATAGTTTCATTGTATAGTGGAAAGTCTCTAGTATTTCTGGTACAAGTTTCAGAATTTGATATCAATTATTTTGTGCGGGGCACGCTATACAAGTGATATCTCCTAGAAAGGCCAAAAATCAGCAAGTTGTGGGGAAATTACCGTAAATTCCACTTGGAACGTCCAATTTTGATCAAACCTGTGGAATTGTAGATAAGAAATATCAGAGAACTACATAAAATAAAGTTCCATACCCAGAAGGGCCGAAAATTGGGAGCTACAACAGAAGAAAGATTATCTAGCAGAACCACCTCAAAATCAAGTTTCAAAAGTGATACTTGGCCAATATGCCACCCAAAAAGGGAACTTCTACACCAAATAAGCCTCCAAACAATCCTACTTGGACTCTTGATGAAGGTGAAGAAATGTGTAGGGACATAAATGATTTACAAAAGAAGATGGTAACAAAAGATGAACTACAAGAGATGGAAGCTAAGTTGGAGGCAATAAATACTAAGATGGATGGTTTAAAAGAGGAGATCATGGAAGTATTGAAAAATTCCGTAACAGATAAGACACCTGAAAGTGAAAATGCATCCCATGAAATTCATGATGAGGACACAAGGAAGTTGAATCAAGAATGGAGAAACTCCAACTTTGGGTTGAAGACCAACCATGTTCCTAAGATCGATATGAGGAAGTTTGATGGCAAGGA
>ML777935.1:726066-762895 GCA_009831015.1 Picea engelmannii | reverse complement strand
ATAGAGTCAAGAAGGATTTTTTTTGGGATGGCCTTAAAACTGATGTTCAAAGGTTTGTGGAAGAATGTTTGGTTTGCCAACAAAATAAGGTGGAAACAATTAAGACCCCAGGTCTTTTACAACCATTAGCCATCCCAAGTTAGTGATGGGAGGAGGTTTCCATGGATTTCATCACAGGGTTACCGAAGTCTGAAGGAAAGAGTGTCATCATGGTGATTGTTGATAGACTGGCCAAATACACACACTTTTGTGCACTCTCTCATCCCTTCAAAGCTAGTACAGTTCCCACCACATTCATGGAGACAGTTCAAAAGCTACATGGGAGCCCAAAGATTATTGTAAGTGACAGAGATCCCATCTTCACTGGACATTTTTGGACAGAATTATTTTCTTGTTTGGGTACTCAATTGGCTTATAGCTCATCCTATCATCCTCAATCTGATGGTCAAACCGAGATAGTGAACAAATGTCTAGAAGGCTACCTTCGTTGCTTTGTCTCTGATAAACAAACACAATGGTTCAAATAGTTACCCTTGGAAGAATGGTGGTATAACACTTTTTTTCATACTGCAACTAAAATGACACCATTTATGGCACTTTATGGATACCACCCTCCTTCCATCACTTCTTCTCTAAAATAAAAACCAAGGTTCAAGCAATGGAAGATCACATCGAGCATCAACAACAAGTTCTCCAAATCTTAATGGACAACCTGACCATGGCACAAAATCGCATGAAACAACAAGCACATCAACATCGTAGTGAAAGAAGTTTTGAAGTAGGGGATTGGGTGTTCTTAAGACTACAACCATACAAACAGATGTAACTCAAGCAAGCCAAGAAGGATAATAAATTATCACCAAAGTACTATGGACCTTATAAGGTGTTGCAAAATATTGGTACTATGGCATACAAATTGGAGTTGTCTGCATCTTCACGAGTACTACACCCAGTTTTCCATGTTTCATGCTTAAAGAAGGTTATAGCAACAAGATCCCAGTTCAAACTATATTGCCAAAACTTGACAAGGAAGGAAAAATCATATTGGAGCCTGAAGCCATCACTGACACAAGAATTTGGCAGCTGAGGAATAGATCCATTTCAGAGCATCTCATTAAATGGAGGAAACTACCGGTTGAAGATTCCACTTGGGAAGATGAGTCTTTTATACAGAAGCATCCATAGTTACTCAAGCGTTGCGGACAACACTTGTCTCAAGGGGAGGGGCATGTTAAGCCATAATATTGGCTCACTACCCCTTAATTGGGGCATATTACATTAGTAGTGTTATTTTATTTATGTTGGCTTTATTCCATTAGTTGTAATTATACCTCCTAGTCTCCTATATATACCAAGGAGACATTTTCATTTGGAGTCATCTTGTACTTGAACATTTATGTGGGGTAAAAGGAGGTTTCCCCCTCGAAGAGGCTTATTATATGAAATTATCTCTTTTTCAAGGCATTGAGTACTTATTCTAAGGTTTTTCTATGCTAAATTGATATTTGGTTCTTAACATAAAGGGGAGTATGAGAACACCGAGGGCTCTTCTCACTAATTCTCCCTCTACACCATTGATTATTACCAGCGAATTCGTCATGTCAAAACTCCTCGCATTTAGCTGAGAATGTGTGGTAGATGCAGGGGAATTATTAGTATTTCTATGAAGACTGCAATGGAACGAACCCGGATGATTCGTCGGTGAACACACGCATGTATTTCTAGGTGGAGCACGAGGAATAGGCTTCATGGTGGCACCTCCTTTCGGTGAAATTAGACTGCCTACGGATCGAACCTGCGTCACAGATCTTTCTAGGACTAAATTGATAGAAGACGAAGCCACAACAACAGTAGAAGAAGAATAATAAGAGCCACCGCTAAAGCTTGCCCGAGTAAGTGAAAGCGTTCTGTGGACAGTAAAACTAAAAGCAGGGTAACATGAAGGCGAATTGAAATAGCGTGTGGGAGAGTGGGATCTTGGAAGAGAAAAGGTGTGGGGTAGCATAGGGGCACTACTGCTAGATCTGCTTCTTGCTTCGATTCTTTTCACAGGGAGGGTTTTCTAGCGAGCTGAGCAAACGAAGTAGAGCTGACGCCCTGGATTTATACAATACCATTTACCTAGATTTGTCACTTTTACGCAAACAGGCTATAACCGACCTCCCCACTTTCACGAACCTGTCGATGCTCAAATATTCCACCCAGAAGGAGAGTGAGAAGAGAATAGTTATTGGCCTTCCTTTATCCCAAGTAATCGGGGGACCCTCCACATTACAACTTGTAACAGTTTGCCAAGTGGTTGTGTTGAATATACGCATCAAAGAGGGAGTGGGGAAGTTTGAATCAGTGATATTGCGTGTTCGGTTATGATACCTCAGTGAATACTCATCAAACTCTCGATTGTGACATGTCTTTCTTAGTTTTAGCTCGTTGGCTCCTTCGATGGAAGGATAAGAAAGGATTATTTTATTTTAATCCTTAAAGTTAAGTATAAGGATAGGATAATACGAAGAATTTTTTTATCGCCAGAAAAGGATCATACTGCTTTTTTATCTGATCGGAAAGATAAGAAGAGTATTCATTTTGTCTTTATACCAAAATTAATGAACACCCTTATGACACTCTCATTTTTTAGTTGGCTCTTTCGATCGAAGGATAAAAAAGGGTTCATTTATTTTATTCTTTAAAATGAAATATATAAGAAAAATAAAACGAAGATTCTTGTTATCTTGTTATGTACGGAAAGTTAGGGAGACTATATTTTTGTCTTTTAAGGTGGGCGAGCAATATCCAGCCTGCTGCAGAGTCTTTAAGACTCTACAGACTGGATGGTTGTGCAACAGCATGTTCCCATATCCTACACTCACACTTCCATGCATCCATTCAACCTCGCATGATTCCAACTTTTCCGACTCCGGCGGATCCTCCCGTGGCTGACGGTGTAACACAAAACATGGTGAACAGTAAATGTCATGAGAAGCCATTTCGAATTTTTTGAACCATGAACCCCCTCCACGCCCATTTTCAAATTTGAATTTCAAATTTGAAATGAGTTGAATGGACGCGCTATACATTATTCCCTCCACGCCGCATTTTTTAATTTGAAATGAGCTGGGATTTTCCCCCTGGGACGAATGCTCTGAAAACGCCAGACATAGCTCAACGATCTCCCACAACATCTCTGCAATCCATAAGAGGCGGACATTTTGTTTGTGAAGCTGTTGGAGTCAATAAAGGAATGTCTCCATAAAAGTGTGATTGAGGGGGACTTCAAGCAGTTATAGGATGACAGGTGGATGCACTGCATGACTTGGATGCCAGAGATGTTTGTTGCAACACCTGTTCCATGGGTGGGTGTAAATTTCCAGAGATGCTGGAGAAGGCCAATGGTGTTGGCTTCCCAACTTCTTATTCCCTCCAGTGTTTTTGAGCTTGTTGCAGATGCTCAAGGACCAGATCACTAAGATGATATTTCTTGGGTGGGTGTAAAGTTCCAGAGATGCTAGATAAGGCCAAGGGTGTTGGCTTACCAACTTCTTATTCCATTCGGTATTTTTGAGCTTGTTGAATATGCTCGTGGACCAGATCACTGAGAGGAGCTTGGAGCTGGTCTTTATGGTGCGGGAATACATGGAAAACATCATATTGCAAGTCATTGACTTTTATTGCCAATGCTATCCACAACTGCAGACCGATGTTCAAGCAGTCGTCCAAGATATTATTGTGAAAAAGAAGAATAAATGCGAAAAACGTGTAAAGGAGATGATCCAAATGGAGGAAATTGTGGACTTCACTATAAACCCTTTGTACATGGAAACATATTGCAGCCTGCTCACATCTAAGTTCCAGTTCATGGAAAATTTATAATGGGCAGTTTTCCAATTTATAATCGCTTAGTATGAATGTATATGGGTCAGGCACCTTCATACTCTGAACGCGCTCGGAAGCTTATTGAGGAATTGAAAGAGATGTTCAAATCAATTTCGGTGGAAGATGGAGTATTAATCACTCCCCTCAACGATCTCCTTTCATGCCTTTCCATAGTTGATAGCTTTGAACGTTTGGGAATCGATAGGAATTTCAAAATTGCGATAAAATAAGCATTGTATTATGTTTACATGCCAGTGATCCTAGCCTTATCATCATTATTTATTTATGGCATAGACACGATTATAAGGAGAAATTATTTTTGTTAAACTCACCTGCGTTGGGGCTTCGAACTCTTGGACTACACGGATACCCGGTGTCTTCAGGTAGATATATCCACATTTTATTACTAAATCACTAGTTTATGTTCTTTTCTGATAACATCCAACTTCCATCTAGTACATTCATAGATTTGATAATACATTATGCATTAATATCAGGTGTGTTGGAGAACTCTATAAATGTGAAGGGATAGTTTGTCAGTTCTTCAAACAACAGGAGAAATCCGAAGTGTTCTCAATTTATTTCGGACCTCTCAATGGGTCATTTGTGACACCTTTCCTAAGCGATGTTTCATACTAAGCCTACAATTTATACCAACTTTTTAAATGAGTGTTCTAAGGTGTCTATCTAAGTCAATAAATATGATTAGTTTGATTGACCCATTATGGATTTTTAATAATTTAAATAAATATCATTGTAAAAAAAAATTATTCAATTTTTTTTACAAAATAAATTATCCGTTTAAATTGAATGCACCAATAATGTTCATATTTATATTCATGTTTATATGTATAGGTATTTTCACATATATTGTTAAATAAAATGATAATGTATTTATTTATCCATCTCTATATTTTATTTTTCTATTTTTGTAATGAATTGATTCAACCAACTAATATCTTATCTTGCACCCACAATAGTAATGTTTATGAGTTGCATGTTTTTGACTCATTTTTCAAATATTAGTGTGATGGACTTGGTGCCTTCCCTATGGAGATCTTTGATAATTGAAATTTTGGAAATCATATTTTCATGTCTTCCTTTATTTTCTATCATCTTTTTTAGGATTTTTTTAAATATAATGGAGACATATTTTACAAAGCACCAATTTCTTAGCAATATGGAAAAAATTGTGAAAAACTGTAGTAAAGATGAATTTGGGTTTTTGCTAAGATTATGGATAGAAAACGAAAAATGTTCTCATAGTGATTACATCAGACATATAGGAACATTGACCCACATATCTATGTCCTTTCCAAGTAACATATACACGATTGATTCCACTGGATGTTCACTTTTGTTGCTCCCATTTCCGACATGTATTGGATAGATATGAAAAATAATAAATGATGTCTCTATTTCATTCTCCAAACATGGATTAAATGTGCCTAACATTACATTGCAATCAACTAATATGTTTGACAAATGATATGCAACCAAAACATGGGCATTAGAGAATACATACATCAACAATGATCCCCAATTTTCTCCTCACACATCCAGTCACAATTATTATGATGGTACTGGGTTGCGTTGGAGTTTAATATCTAATATAACATGAAATGTAAATAAGAAATGCCCATGCTTTTTCCCAGTTCAAGAAATTAGAAGGATTGTGCTTATGTACAAATTCAATCGAGTGCAGTTCATGTTTTATGATTTGACCATTGGTATGTGTGGTCCCATATGCGTTGATACAACATTTCCCTAGGGTAATTATTAAATTAGCATTCCACCAACTCATAATGTTATTGATCTCATTCAAAGCATAATGTTCTATCTAATTTCACCTAACATAGATTGGGTTAATGATGTATCAATATGAATTACATTAATGATTAGTGAGTATGTTACTACAAGGATGTTAATTTGGTTTGTCAATGGATAAAAATTTGGACATATAATTTTCAGTTGAAAACACAATTTTGAATGTAATATCCACAAACATCCAAGGTTTGTAATTTTGATTAAAGTTTGGATTATATAGTTTCTTTAGCATTTCTTTGGTTTCTCAAGTTGGTTAATGACCGCAACATCTTGATATATATTTTTTGATTTCTCTTCATGGAATAATATGGACCCTGGTGAACAACCTCATGCATTATTAGTCCTTACACATGTTGAAGAAATGTTGATAGCATGAGTGATTTTACAGGTTGGACATGCTCGAGGTGGTTAGTATAAATACAGTGGCCACACAATTAGCTTTCCACAAGATATCAATACAATTGTGAAAATCATTTCGTGTGACATTGAAGATTTGGACATTGAAGATCCAAAACTAGTAGTCGAAGACCCAACCTAGTTTATATAGGGTGCCAGATCAATTGGAGTAGTCATTGACCATTATCCCAATACATTTGCATCTCTATCTTCTTTGTCAACAAAACAAACCCTTTTTTTTTTTTTTTATCATTGTTAATCATATGAATGAAGGACAAAATCAACCCCCACTAAAAATTATTTTTCAATGTATAATAATGATCGGCAAGTCATACCTTATATACTGCATTTCACAATTTTTTTTAATCTCTATCCACTAATGGAAAGAGATCATTACTTCTACTTGCACCTACTACCATTAGTGATTTCAATATATGTGTAAGAACAATTCACTCCACCCTACGAATTCATATTAAAGGTTTTGAGCCCTTGCATGGTCAAGCAATTGGTATATTTCAAGAAGAAATGAAACATTCTAAATGCATTCTAATTGATAAAATGAGCCTCATAGGACCACACTTATTCATACATATTGATTCATGCTAAGTGCATTAGGGTTTTCCATCAAATAGATCAATTCCTTTTTTGCGGAAGATCCATTATACTTGGTCATTTGGGTTAGTTACCTCGTGTGGGGGAAAAACATTATATGCAGGTAATACATCCAAGAAGGTTTTTTGGCAAGATTTCCAAATGGTTGTCATTTTATACAAAATGTTCCATCAACAAGTTATGGATCCAAATCAATCAAATTTTTGAAGGATGTTGACAAACATTAGAAATGCATAATCCCTTCTCAAATATTGGGAGGTGGTTATGCCACGAAAAGATGCATCTATGGGTAGTGGCGAGTAAATAATTTCCACTGTAATATTCATTTATTTCCCACTAATAGTTTGGTGAATTTACACAACAGGTGGATGCTTAAGTCACTAAATACCCTCATTTCATGTTGCATTTATGAATCTACTTGACAAAAGAAGTTAAGTGATGGTGAGGATTATCAAATAGGACATGAAAATACTCTCTTTAATGGGCAAGATGTACTTCTAACATGTAACTTATGGGCAGAGGCTGGACTGGTAAATGGAGCTCTTGGAATAGTTCAAAGAACATTCTATAGTCATGGATCAAAGCCACATGAATTCTTGATGTACATTGTTGTTTATTTGATTAATCACATTGGAGCACCATGGGACATTTTATATACTTGTATTTTCCACCATTGGCCTTCTAATTTTTCTATGAGATGTTAGGAAGATGAAATGCACTTTAACTGAGGAAATTTCTCACAAAAATCTATAAAAATTCATGGCCACGCTTTTTCCTCATAAAATAGTAGTTGATGGTAGGTTCCCCATAGAATAGTTGTGGTCCATCATGGGTTTCCAATACAAAACCTATGACCACCCCTGGGATCTTCAAGAACTAGAGATTTACAAGGTATAGCATGTCACATTCTTGTGCTTTGTTGTACGACTTTTTCTCATGTTTTCTGGATTATCACCTTTGTTTTTCTCTATATGGAGGTTAAGGAGACAACTATAACTAATGGGCATGGGAATCCAATATATTTTTAATATTTCCCATAAATTTCAATTACAATGACTTTTACAAAGAAGTTAGATGCATAGGGAAGATTTTAAAAGCTCATTTTTCATCTATGTGTGTTTCAAATTTCCTGTAGGGATTTTTTGTTGGTAATTTACTTACTAATCCAACAATCGAGTGTAAATGATACAAATTATGAATTGGAGATGGATTTGATTGTCGAAGGTGTTTACAATTGGACCAACAAATTCTATCCATCCTATGAACTGTCCATAAAACTTCGTGGTGAGTTAAAACTTAACCATCTAAATCTTACCCTTGGTGGAAAACTAGGTTTATCATGCAATTTATTTGGAAATATTCCAGAGAGGATATTTGCAAGTTGTTTGTCTGATAGGGAAGCCACTTCAATAAATGCGCATTTACGGAAGTTGGCTTCCATAAATGCACATTTACAGAAGACAACTTCCGTATATGCACATTTACGGAAGCTATCCACTTTCCTAAATGCGTATTTATGAAAGTTGGATTTAGTATATGCACATATACAGAATCCAACTTCCGTAAATGCACATTTACGAAAGACAACTTCCATAAATGCACATTTATGGAAGGAAACTTATGTAAATGTGCATATATGAAAGACAAATTCCATAAATATGCATTTACGAACGATAACTTTCGTATATGCACATTTAAGGAAGTTGACCACTTTCATAAATGCACATTTATGGATGGCACCTTCTGTATATGTGTGCTTCCATATATCTACATTTACAAAAGTTGGACTCCATATATGTGCATATATGGAAGCTGACTTCCATAGATGCGCATTTACGAAAGCCAACTTCCACAAATGTGCATTTACAGAAGGCGACTTCCTTATGTGCGTACTTTCGTATATGCACATTTATGGAAGTTGGATTATGTATATGCACATATACGGAAGCACACATATGCAGAATCCAAATTCTATAAATGTGCATTTACGAAAGGCGACTTCTGTATATGCACATTTACAGAATGAGGCTTCTGTATATCCCCATTATCCCATTTCCCCCAAGAAAATAGATGCATTCATTTGAAACCCAGTGGAAATAGTTTCCATTTTCCTAACTTGGGTCCATGTGATTGAAAGGTGGATTTAGTTGGGTATCCCTTATGTTTTGGCCTCTAACTAGAAAGTAAACAATCCCTGTGTTGAGTGGTGGTATGTTACCTGTGATAGTAATGGTGACATTTTTGTTTTGTTGTAATGGTGACATTGTTTTTGTTTTGAACCTGTACCCTACAGGATGCCTATGTTTCATCTAGCCATTTTTTTCCCCACGAGTTCATCCTCAGGATTCTTTCCATCCCTTGTGCAGTTCACACACTGAACAAACATGCAGCCATAGCCATTTTCGCCATTGTGAACCTCTGTAATTTGCTGAGTCATTCTCTTGCCTTACCCGATTTGTTGTTGTGGTTTGAAGAGGCGAGTTGTTAGGCTCGTGGTTGAAGACGTAGGTTGTCAGACCTATGAGAAACTCTCTTCAGGTGAGAGAGTTGTTGGGGAAGTGATTTCTTCTGGAGGGAGTCTAGTAACAACTACAAAGCTCTGAGAATTCTTGTCTGACCTGTTGCTGAATCCCTAGAAGGGAGGTGGAGCAATATACATAAATGGTTGGCTTCTGTATATGCGCATATATATGGAAATGGTTGACTTCTGTATATGTGCATATACGAAAATGGTTGGCTTCCGTATATGTGTATATATGAATGTGGTCAGCTTCCGCATATGCACATATACGAAAGCGAACCATTTTCGTATGTGTGTCTTGGAACTTGGCCAAGGCGGTACTCCAAGCATCATTTTTTTGTGCAGGTATACTATTGGAAGGCACCTTATTAGAAGGAAACAAAACAATTTCCTTTTTTAAATGTTATGGTCCTTGTACTGATAGGAAATCTTTCTAGCAAGTTGTGGTAGCTAGTGGTCTACTAGATATCAAAAATATAATTTTCGCAGGTGATCTTAACTTTACTGTTTCAATTGGTGAAGTTTGGGGACAAAAAGATAGATTAGACCCCTTAGCCAATTTCTTCAAAGGTATCATTTAGGACTCGAGTTTGATTGATGTTTTTCCACTTGAGAGCGCTCCAACTTGGTGCAATGGACGAACTAGCGAGGATCACATTGCTAAATGTCTGGATAGGGTATATATATCAGAAGACTTGGCACATTCATTGGGAAGGTTTAGATCTTGGACTGTCTATCCATTCTTCTCTGACCATGCTCTGATAGTGTTGTAGATTAAGGATGGACAGAGGCCGATTGTATACCCCTTCAAAATCAATCCCATTTCAATGGAAGAGGAAGGCTTTGGTGAGATGGTTAGCTAGGTGTGGAGGGATAAGGAGTTTGAAATAGAACCCTCTGCAATGATAAGACTAGTTGGTAAATTAAAAGATTTAAAAAAAAAAGTGACTGGATGGGAGAAATTAAAAAAGAAGCAGAGGTTCATTGAACTAGATACTATGGAGGAGGCTCTAGAGCACTTACACACTTTAATCCTCAGTGGGAGGGCCACGATGGACACTGATAGCAACATAAAAGAGCTAGAAGGGAGAAGATTAAAATATCTACTTGACGAAGAAGAAACTTGGAGATAAAAGAGTAGGGTCATTTGGCTTTGGAAAGGCTATCAGAACATATACAGAATTTGGTCAGATTCTATATATGCACATATACATAAGTTGACCACTTATGTATATGCGCATATACGAAAGCCGATCATTTCCATATATGCGCATATACGGAAGTGGTCAACTTCCATATATGCGCATATACATAAATGGTCGACTTCCGTGTATGCGCATATATGGAAGTGGTATATATGGAAGTTGACCACTTCCGTATATGCGCATATACAAAAGCTGACCACTTTCATATATGCGCATATACGGAAGTGGTCAACTTATGTATATGCGCATATATGGAAGTGGTCAACTTCCGTATATGTGCATATACGGAAGTGGTCAGCTTCTATATATGTGCACATACGGAAGCCAACCATTTCCATATATGCGCATATACGGAAGCTGATTGCTTCTGTATATGCACATGTATAGAAGGTGATCATTTCCGTATATGCACATATACAAAAGGCGACCATTTTCGTATATGCGCATATACAGAAGCCATCCATTTCCGTATATGCACATATACGGAAGCTGACCATTTCCATATATGTGCATATACGAAAGCGTGCATATACGAAAGTCACATATATGAAAGGTGCATATTTCGTATATGCACATATACGGATGGCGCATATAAATGCGCCTATAAATGTGCATTTATGAATGGAAACTTCCTTAAATGCACATATATGGAATCACGCATATACGGAAGATAAATTTGGATTACCATAAATTTCCTTTGTATATGCACCTTCAGTATATGCGTCGTTCATATATGCACATTCCGTATATGAGTGCTTCCATATATGTGCATATACGGACGACACACATACGGACAATAGCTTCCGTAAATGCACATATATGAACAACGCATATATGGAAGTTGGCCACTTCCATAATGGAATCTTCTGTATATGTGCATATACAGATGACACATATGAATGCATGTATAAATATGCATTTAAGGATGAAAACTTCCTTAAATTCACATATATAGAAGCACACATATATGGAAGATGCATTTGGATTACTATAAATTTCTTTCGTATATGCACCTTCCGTATATGCGTCGTTCGTATATGCACCTTTCGTATATGTGCATATACAGACGATGCATATACGAATGATGGATTCCATAAATGTTCATATACGGACAACACATATACGAAAGTTGGCCACTTCCATAAGGGTGTCTTCCATATATGCGCGCTTATGCATATGCACATATATAGATGACACATATAAATGTGCATGTAAATGTGCATTTACGGATGAAAACTTCCTTAAATGTGCATATATGGAAGCAAACATATAAGGAAGATGCATTTGGATTACCGTAAATTTCTTATGTATATGCACCTTCCCTATATGCGTCATTTGTATATGTGCGCTTCTGTATATGCGCATATATGGATGACGCATATATGGAGGACGACTTTTGTAAATGCGTATACACAAACTATGCATATACAAAAGTTTCCCACTTCCATAATGGAATCTTCTGTATATGCGCTCTTCTGTATATGCGCTCTTCTGTATATGCCGCATATAAATGCACGTAAAAATGTGCATTTGTGGATGACAACTTCCTTAAATTCGCATATATAGAAGCACGCATATATGGAAGATGCATTTTGATTATCGTAAATTTCTTTCATATATGAACCTTTCGTATATGAGTCATCTGTATATGCAACCACTTGGTATATGCGGATATATGAACGACACATGTACTGACGATGGCTTCTATAAATGCGCATATATGGACGATGCATATACGTAAGTTGGCCACTTCCATAATGGCATCTTTCGTATATGTGTGCTTATGTATATGTGCAAATACAGACGACACATATAAATGCATAAGTTGGTTTCCCTCATAAATAGGTTGCTACTAGGTGGTTCCTTGAAAATTCATCGTTCGTTCCCTACCATAATTTTCACGTTTCATACCATTTTCCCTCCGTCTCCCCATCCTTTTGGGATCTTCGAGATTATTGACCCAAGAAGGGATTGTACCTTACCTCATGGGAAGAAGGGGCTGAAGGCCCATAGGGTAAAAGTAGTTGGAAAAATATAAAATCCAATCATAAAACCTTTGAGATGCTTCGCCTAGGGATCCCCGAGAAAGCAATAAAACACTTCTTTGTAAGAATAGGGGGCCCACAAAATGAATGATAATGAATACTCAATGTGTTAGTTGGTGGATAGGAGGTCTCATCACGAGATTTCCTATCATGATCATAAGTATTTAGTGGTATGAAATTACAATCATCTGGTCACCAAGCCAGGTTAGTGGCTCTCAGTTACATGACTAGGGAAAAGGGGGTCTCATCATGAGCCAAACT
Organism: Picea engelmannii; assembly: GCA_009831015.1. NCBI lineage: Eukaryota > Viridiplantae > Streptophyta > Pinopsida > Pinales > Pinaceae > Picea > Picea engelmannii. The sequence goes on along the minus strand of ML777935.1, from coordinate 750,158 downwards.
TCTCATTTATGTGAGGTACTTGTGAATGACACTGTCGTATGTGGAAACCAAGCCATGACAATGGCCTCCAACTAGTTCCTTGAAACATGAAAGAAAAAATGAAATCAAAGTCTAGGAAGAAGAACGACAAACAAATGGGCTTGGAAAAAATTGCATTAAGGATAAGGTGCAGCTCACCCTCCACAAAGGCACCTATAGGTAAGATAATATAAATCCTTTTATGTCATGAACCCCATGCACAAAATTTTATTCTACACCATTTCACATACACACATGACTAGGATAGGCTACACCTAGGAATCACCCTAGACTTAGGAGTTATTGACCCAATAGGGAATCCTGAGACCCTTCCCAAACCTAAATTTGGCAAGTTGTATAACGTCCTTGAGAATTCGTTTGGTTTAGGGGGGATTGATGCACATGTTCAAGTGCTTTGATTATTGGTTGTGATTTAGTTGCTATGATACTTGTGACTCATGGAACCATGGAGAGTGTATATGTTTGTCTTTACAGGACCTTACCCGGTGAACAACCATAGTTAAGATCTTCCCAGAACATATCTATGATAGACCTCGTGCTCTAGAGATTCAATATTCTATCAATTAAATATCCAACGAGGTAGGACCATCTTTATGAAGATAACAAATTGGTCTTTTGTACTATTAATATGGATCGATTTCAATAAGTCGCACACCCATATTCCAAAAATCCTTAGAGAAAAGTAATTAGACGATCCAACTATTGGAACAAGATAAGATAAAAACTAAAATCCATTCATGACGAGATGATCAGTTAAAATATTCATGAGGTCTCGAAGCCTAAGGATGGATGCAGAGACCCCAGACTTGGGGCAAGACAGTGACGACCATTTTTCACACTGAATGAAGAGTATGTTTCCTTTGGAGGCACCCTGGCAGGCCTAAATGACGAGGGTCCACCCTTCCCCACTTAGATGTTGGCTTTAGAGACCTTAGACATCACCCTAGTAGCCCCATGACATCATGCAGGGCTACGTTTTGACATTGAGAGATTTTGGGCTACAATTTTGGCACGTGTGGCATGGAGGAGGGCCTTTGGAGGCCCAATGTTTTTCTAGATGACGTTAATATCTCATGGTGGAGGCCTAACGTCACCCTAGAAAGGATGATGTCACCCTATAAGGGTTTATTTTGTGATAAATGATTTAATTTTGAGTTTTAAGAGAAAATTGACATGTAGGCTTTGTTTTGTGAAAAGACACAACTTTTGCATAAATTAGCTAGGATTTGCCATATAAATATGGCTAGCTAGTTTCATTTTTTGATAATAACTAACCTCTCAGAAGAGGGGGAATGAAATTGACACCCTTTTTGGGGTACTTGGCTGAAATTTGGAGGCACACTTTCTCAGACACTTGTTTGGATTCATTTTGGATCATTTCTTGGTGGAATTTTGGAAAATCTAGGTTTTTTATGCTTGATTATTCTTGGTGAAGTAAGTAAATATGCAATTTTCATTTCATGATAAATGTTTATGGTATGCTTACTTGTTCATATTTAATATTATGAAATTGCTTGCTTAAAAAACCTAGGAGTAAGAAACATAAGGTGCTTCTTTCCTGCTCTTTGTTTTGCTAGTCTTGCCTAAGAAGATCTTGTCTAGACAAACTTCTAAAGCCCTAAAGTGTTGGGGCTTTAGAAGCTTTGTCTATTTCTTATTGCATTAAATATATTTCAAGAGTCTAAGGATAGGAGAAATCGCTAGGGCCTAGAAGTGCCTACACCTTAGTTATACCTTCTCTTAAGGGCTTTGTACTTGGGCACTTAAGGTGATACTCCTCAAGCTTCCAGCTTTTCATCTCTTAGAAACGTATAATTATTTTTATTTCTACAAGTTATTATGTTGATATAATTGACTCCATAAACCCTAAAAGACACTAGTTCTCACTTCTCTCTTGTTGGAATATTGATCAAACACTCAAACCTTATTCTCTCAAGCCTGTGCTAACTAATTCTAACACTAACAGAGCCCAAATATCTAAATTTCTTTATTTTTTTATAAATGTTTACTACAACTATCTAACTGCAACCAATTGTTTGCATATACTAAGCTAACTTACTCAGAATTTGCTTGTGACAATTGCTAAGGAATCTACTTGATATATGCTCAATTTTCACTGTATTTTCTAGCAATTATGAGCACTAATTTTTGTGGTTGTTACATAACATTTATTATTGTTGTAAACTGATAAATTGCTACAAATTTGCTTCAACGACTTCATTTTTTGATTTTCTAACATATTTGAAGATTTTATTATCATTTGGTACTTGGAAATTATACATACATGCTATATTGTTCTTGTTCCATAAAGGTACACCAACATTCTTCTTTTTCCTCAATTCCTTGGACGTAGACACGCTTAACTTTGGTGACCGGTGAGAGGGAGCTTTTCTTGTCCTTATCCTTAGCTTACTCATCCTTTTAGGCTACTGGGGATGCCTCCCTTGGGTTAGTCTTATAATACTCCTAAACATAAAGGGATTTCCTATTAAGGTGACAATGATAGGTCGCCCGCTTGTTACGCCAATCTTGTCTCACTTTCCTTGGGATTTGAGCAAGTATAGATTATGTGATAACAAAGCTAATTCTATTTCTTTCATATTTTTAGACCATATTTTAAGAAATTGTGCATGTATCTCTAATAATTTTTCTTAGTCTAGTTTTTTTAGAAATTTCTATCACAATTAACATGTCACATGTCATGAAAGGGAAGCGTGGCATGCACTAGCCTCTAAATAAAAAATATACAATATTGATCCTATTATAAATAACCATAAGCATGGTTGGAAACACAACTTTAATGACCATACCATGGAAGTAGAAGTGAAAATAGGAAAGCCTCACATACTTATTTCATTGATAATCCCATAAAATTTACATACATTATCAACACAATGTAGAAGCATTTTAAATGCAATCCATATATATTAACTAACTTGTGTTTTGACATGATTTGATGTTTGTCTAGACTAGACTTCTCCAACTCTTAGAACTTGTTCCAAAATCTTTTTGAAAATTGCAAAAACTTAAACACAATTTTATATGTCAAAGATTTGATGTGGATTTCTCTTAACCTATAATAAATTTAAAACTAAAACGAATTTACTAGATAGTGTATTGTTTCCTACCTTTCTCTAATATATACACAAATTCTATATCCAATTGAAAATAAAACATATTTCAATGATAACATCTAATATAACTAACATAACATGTACATCTCATATAGATTAACATTTTCCATTGAACGTTTCCTTCAAGTTTGCTAACATCATTGGAAGTTCACAATACCTAAGTTCATAATACCTCTCGAATCCTTCAATCATTATTACATATTGTTTCTTCAATCATTCTTAGTCTCTTATAGTGCTTGCTTCAAGGTTGGAAGATATGTCGTGCAATCAATGAGGGGCCATAAGATGGGAAGCATAGCTCCTTGACAATAGGAACAAAGGAGTTATGTTTCACAAAATATATGCTGCTAGTCCGCAAAAATTAAGTGGCCCATCAACATGAGCAACACATATTGATGGAATCAAAAGTTTAACAACATTAATTCAACAAGTTCACTAACATAGACGAGTGTATCATCAACTATAACAATGGGGAGCATAACATAAATTACAACGATCATTAAACTCAAACACATCACAAATTACAACAATCATTGAACTCAAACACATCACAAATTACAACAATCATTGAACTCAAACACATCAGTGACTACAACAGTTGTGACAAAGAGGAAAATTACAAGAATCACTCAAATTATGCTCTACATATTTGAATAAATTGTTCCATGTTAAAACGTTGAAAGTCTGTATAGTACAGCTCTAACTGCCCTATGCCACTATAACCGCCCTTCACAAGATACAATTACAAGCTATATAGTATTAATGAGCCCTTGCAAGTTAGATGTCACACGCAGTTTCCAGTCTCCATGTCTTAGAATAATCGTCGTCAAATAACATGCATGGGCTTATAAAATCTTTCTTCACATAATCCTGCAATTGGCTTGCATTCCAGGCATCTTCTTACAAACCCATGCATGGGCTTTTTAACTGCTGATAGTTTTCAAAGTCATCCTCGAACTGCCAATTTTCACTAAGGGATTTAAGATCTGGGTTCTCTGACAAACCAGTGGATGTTTCCTTTTGAGATAGACAGACTTCGTCCTTCAAGTCCATATGCACACTTCTATATATGCGCATATGGATGACGCATATATGGATGACGACTTCTATAAATGAACATACACAAACTATGCATATACGAAAGTTGCCCACTTCCATAATGGAATCTTCTGTATATGCGCTCTTCTGTATATGCGCATATATAGATGACGCATATAAATGCACGTAAAAATGTGCATTTGTGGATGACAACTTCCTTAAATTCGCATATATAGAAGCACACATATATGGAAGATGCATTTTGATTATCGTAAATTTCTTTCGTATATGAACCTTTCGTATATGAGTCATCTATATATGCAACCACTTGGTATATGCACATATATGAACGACGCATATACTGACGATGGCTTCCATAAATGCGCATATACGGACGATGCATATACGTAAGTTGGCCACTTCCATAATGACATCTTCCGTATATGTGTGCTTATGTATATGCGCATATACATACGACACATATAAATGCATAAGTTGGTTTCCCTCATAAATAGGTTGCTACTAGGTGGTTCCTTGAAAATTCATCATTCGTTCCCTACCATACTTTTCACGTTTCATACCATTTTCCCTCTGTCTCCCCATCCTTTTGGGATCTTCGAGATTATTGACCCAAGAAGGGATTGTACCTTACCTCATGGGAAGAAGGGGTTGAAGGCACATAGGGTAAAAGTAGTTGGAAAAATATAAAATCCAATCATAAAACCTTTGAGATGCTTCGCCTAGGGATCCCCGAGAAAGCAATAAAACAATTCTTTGTAAGAATAGGGGGCCCACAAAATGAATGATAATGAATACTCAATGTGTTATTTGGTGGATAGGAGGCCTCATCATGAGCTGTCCTATCATCATCATAAGTATTTAGTGGTATGACATTACAATCATCTGGTCACCAAGCCAGGTTAGTGGCTCTCAGTTACATGACTAGTGAAAAGGGGGTCTCATCATGAGCCAAACTTCTCATTTCCGTGAGGTACTTGTGAATGAAATTGTCGTGTGTGGAAACCAAGCCATGACAATGGCCTCCAACTAGTTCCTTGAAACATGAAAGAAAAAATGAAATCAAAGTCTAGGAAGAAGAACGACAAACAAATGGGCTTGGAAAAAATTGCATTAAGGATAAGGTGCAGCTCACCCTCCACAAAGGCACCTATAGGTAAGATAATATAAACCCTTTTATGTCATGAACCCCATGCACAAAATTTTATTCTACACCATTTCACATACACACATGACTAGGATAGGCTACACCTAGGAAACACCCTAGACTTGGGAGTTATTGACCTAATAGGGAATCCTGAGACCCTTCCCAAACCTAAATTTGGCAAGTTGTATAACGTCCTTGAGCATTTGTTTGGTTTAGGGGGGATTGATGCACATGTTCGATTGCTTTGATTATTGGTTGTGATTTAGTTGCTATGATACTTGTGACTCATGGAACCATGGAGAGTGTATATGTTTGTCTTTACAGGACCTTACCCGGTGAACAACCATAGTTAAGATCTTCCCGGAACATATCTATGATAGACCTCGTGCTCTAGAGATTCAATATTCTATCAATTAAATATCCAACGAGGTAGGACCATCTTTATGAAGATAACAAATCGGTCTTTTGTACTATTAATATGGATTGATTTCAATAAGTCGCACACCCATATTCCAAAAATCCTTAGAGAAAAGTAATTAGATGATCAAACTATTGGAACAAGATAAGATAAAAACTAAAATCCATTCATGAGGATATGATCAGTTCGAATATTCATGAGCTCTTGAAGCCTAAGAATGGATGCAGAGACCCCAGGCTTGGGGCAAGACAGTGACAACCATTTTTCACACTGAATGAAGAGTATGTTTCCTTTGGAGGCACCCTGGCAGGCCTAAATGACGAGGGGCCACCCTTCCCCACCTGGGCATTGGCTTTGGAGACCTTGGACATCACCCTAAAAGCCCCATGACATCACGCAGGGATAGGGTTTGACATTGAGAGATTTTGGGCTACAATTTTGGCACGTGTGGCATGGAGGAGGGCCTTTGGAGGCCCAACGTTTTTCTAGATGAGTTAATATCTCATGGTGGAGGCCTAACGTCACCCTATAAAGGATGATGTCACCCTATAAGGGTTTATTTTGTGATAAATGATTTAATTTTGAGTTTTAAGAGAAAATTGACATGTAGGCTTTGTTTTGTGAAAAGACACAACTTTTGCGTAAATTAGCTAGGATTTGCAATATAAATATGGTTGGCTAGTTTCATTTTTTGATAATAACTAACCTCTCAGAAGAGGGGGACTGAAATTGGCACCCTTTTTGGGGTACTTGGCTGAAATTTGGAGGCACACTTTCTCTGAGACTTGTTTGGATGCATTTTGGATCATTTCTTGGTGGAATTTTGGAAAATCTAGGTTTTTTATGCTTGATTATTCTTGGTGAAGTAAGTAAATATGCAATTTTCATTTCATGATAAATGTTTATGGTATGCTTACTTGTTCATATTTAATATTATGAAATTGCTTGCTTAAAAAATCTAGGAGTAAGAAACATAAGGTGCTTCTTTCCTGCTCTTTGTTTTGCTAGTCTTGCCTAAGAAGATCTTGTCTAGACAAACTTCTAAATCCCTAAAGTGTTGGGGCTTTAGAAGCTTTGTCTATTTCTTATTGCATTAAATATATTTCAAGAGTCTAAGGATAGGAGAAATCGCTAGGGCCTAGAAGTGCCTACACCTTAGTTGTACCTTCTCTTAAGGGCTTGGTACTTGAGCACTTAACGTGATACTCCTCAAGCTTTCACCTTTTCATATCTTAGAAACGTATAATTATTGTTATTTCTCCAAGTTATTATGTTGATATAATTGACTCCATAAACCCTAAAAGATACTAGTTCTCACTTCTCTCTTGTTGGAATATTGATCAAACACTCAAACCTTATTCTCTCAAGCCTGTGCTAACTAAGTCTAACACTAACATAGCCCAGATATCTAAATTTCTTTATTTTTTTATAAATGTTTATTACAACCATCTAACTGCAACAAATTTTTTACATATACTAAGCTAACTTACTCAGAACTTGCTTGTGACAATTGCTAAGGAATCTACTTGATATATGCTCAATTTTCACTGTATTTTCTAGTAATTATGAGCACTAATTTTTGTGGTTGTTACATAACATTTATTATTGTTGTAAATTGATAAATTGCTACAAATTTTCTTCAACCACTTCATTTTTTTATTGTCTAACGTATTTGAGGCTTTTATTATCATTTGGTACTTGGAAATTATACATACATGCTATATTGTTCTTGTTCCAAGAAGGTACACCGACATTCTTCTTTTTCCTCAATTCCTACGATGTAGACACCCTTAACTTTGGTGACTAGTGAGAGGGAGCTTTTCTTGTCCTTATCCTTAGCTTACTCTTACTTTTAGGCTACTAGGGATGCCTCCCTTGGGGTAGTCTTATAATACTCCTAAACATAAAGGGATTTCCTATTAAGGTGACAATGATAGGTCACCCGCTTGTTACGCCAATCTTGTCTCAATTTCCTTGGGCTTTGGGCAAGTAAAGATTACGTGATAACAAAGATAATTATATTTCTTTCATATTTTTAGACCATATTTTAAGAAATTGTGCATGTATCTCTAATAATTTTTCTTTGTCTAGTTTTTTTTAAAATTTCTATCACAATTAACATGTCACATGTCATGAAAGGGAAGTGTGGCATGCACTAGCCTCTAAATAAGAAAATATACAATATTGATCCTATTATAAATAACCATAAGCATGGTTGGAAACGCAACTTTAATGGCCATACCATAGAAGTAGAAGTGAAAATAGGAAAGCGCCACATACTTATTTCATTGAAAATCCCATAAAATTTACATACATTATCAACACAATGTAGAAGCATTTTAAATGCAATCCATATATATTAACTAACTTATGTTTTGACATGATTTGATGTTTGTCTAGACTAGACTTCTCCAACTCTTAGAACTTGTTCCAAAATCTTTTTGAAAATTGCAAAAACTTAAAAACAATTTTATATTTCAAAGATTTGATGTGGATTTCTCTTAACCTATAATAAATTTAAAACTAAAACGAATTTACTAGATAGTGTATTGTTTCCTACCTTCCTCTAATATATACACAAATGCTATATCCAATTGAAAATAAAACATATTTCAATGATAACATCTAATATAACTAAGTAACATAACATGTACATCTCATACAGATTAACATTTTCCATTGAACTTTTCCTTCAAGTTTGCTAACGTCATTGGAAGTTCACAATACCTAAGTTCATAATACCTCTTGAATCCTTCAATCATTATTACATATTGTTTCTTCAATCATTCTTAGTCTCTTATAGTGCTTGCTTCAAGGTTGGAAGATATGTCGTGCAATCAATGAGGGGCCATAAGATGGGAAGCGTAGCTCCTTGACAATAGGAACAAAGGAGCTATGTTTCAAAAAATATATGCTGCTAGTCCGCAAAAAATTAAGTGGCCTATCAACATGAGCATCGCATATTGATGGAATCAAAAGTGTAACAACATTAATTCAAGGAGTTCATTAACATAGACAAGCGTATCATCAACTATAACAACGAGGAGAAAAACACAAATTACAATAATCATTGAACTCAAACACATCACAAATTACAACAATCATTGAACTCAAACACATCAGTGACTACAACAGTTGTGACAAAGAGGAAAATTACAAAAATCATGCAAATTATGATCTGCATTTTTGAAGAAATTGTTCCATGTTAAAACGTTTAAAGTCTGTATGGTACAGCTCTAACTTCCCTATGCCATTATAACTGCCCTTCACGAGATACAATTACAAGCTATATAGTCTTAATGAGCCCTTGCAAGGTAGATGTCACATGCAGTTTCCGATCTCCATGTCTCAGAATATTCGTCGTCAAATAACATGCATGGGCTTATAAAATCTTTGTTCACATAATCCTGCAATTGGCTCACATTCCAAGCATCTTGTTACAAACCCATGCATGGGCTTTTTAAATGCTGAGAGTTTTCAAATTCATCCTCGAACTGCCAATTTTCACTAAGGGATTTAAGATCCGGGTTCTCCGACAAACCCGTGGATGTTTCCTTTTGGGATTGACAGACTTCGTCCTTCAAGTCCAGAGCGGGGCTAGGAGGAATGTCGAGTTCATAATCTGAAACATTCAGGGGATAAGAAATATCAACCCCCGCATCTGAATCTAGGGTTTGGCCTTCATGGTCTCTATCATTACTGGATGCCGACGCATTATACACAGAGATGGAGGGTAGACTAGAACTGGAACATGTGGCAGTAATCTCTTCCTCTAGTTTTCTCATGACCCCGCTTACGAGTTGTTCACTAGGAGAGTACTCCTCTTCTGCGTCTGCTATGATTTTGTCTAATTGAAGTAGATGAAGAAATCGATATGTTTCTTTGTCGTGGAAGTTTTTTGGCTCCGAGAAATCAATGGAGTCTGATAGAGCCTCGAGCTGATGACCACATTTTCTAGGTGTCTTAGAGTCCATGACTGAGAGGTGGCCTGGAGATTCGAACTGTGAACACAACGGTGGTGTAAAGACGAGAGGGGAGAAGGAAAATAGTTCGGATGCAACGAAGAGTTGTTCTTACTAATGAGAAGGGTATCTGATGGCAGGATATAACCACATTGGCTATACCACTACGGCGAGGTGAAAAAAATTCCAGCTCTTTTCAATTTCAAATTTGAAAATGGGTGCGGGCGTTCGAAAATGAGTTTTCACAAGGTTGACTGTTCACGACGTTTTGTATTACACCGTCTAATTGATGGAGCCACTGGAGGATAGGAGTCAAAAAAGGCATGGATGTGCGGTGGTCGTGGGATGGATGAAATGATGTGTGAGGGTAGCAGATGCATGGCCATCCGGTATTCATAAATATCATAAGAGCATATCCATCCACTGACAGAGCCTTAATGACTTTGCAACAGGCTAGATATTTCTCGCCTTTATGGTGAGGGTGTACCTTTTGTACTATACATCTTCATTTTTCTATCATTTTATTCACATACGACATACATTTATAATATATACTATATTTTCACTCTTTATCACTTAATTTTATATTTTATTTTTAGTATGATTATTATTACATGGCTTATCGTAATGATTATGACGTCCAATTTATTTGAATTTCAATTAATTTATCACATTGTGTATAGTTTAATTTTAGTATTTTAAATCCTGTAATTTTTAATTATATAAAATATGATCTATATATGGATTTGATTTTTTTTAGGTATGAATTATATTGTAATTAAAAAAATTCCTTTCATTGAGCGTATATTTTTTTTCCTAGTAAAAAAGCATAAATTTTATTTTATTCGAAGAGAAAAAGAAATTTATATTTTGCAGAATACATGCATCCATGTATTTTGCGGTTCTTTTTAACATAGTCTTTCTATGTCCAAAAATTGTATCGAAAAATTTAGTGTACATAATTTTAGCAGGAAAATACATAGCAGTATGTCTATGAAGTCAGGTCCAGGATTATAGCAGCAAATTACAACCAAACATTTGTAGAGCCAACATCTAAAAATGCCATCACGGGATTTCCAAAATACAGTCGATGAAGGTTGTATGAGTTTTTAGCAAGATAAAAATAAGAAAGTGAACAGTCTGGTACAAGCTTACCACTGATGATAATAGAAAAAGGGACCCGTGATCTATCAAGATAAACAAAAATGAAGATTAGTGCCTATTGATTGAAGATGTCGTTTCTTCAATGAAGGGGCAGTGGTAGTACTCAAAATTTTCTCCTTCCTTGTATTCATAAATTACTCATTTCCCATGACCTAATTGAATGCCTTCTTTGGCAAGCACATCCACCTCCTTGTTGCAGTCCCTGTAGACATGTTGCACAGTGAAAGAATCTAAAGAGTCCAAAATTATGTATACTTGTTCAAGTAGAGAAAGAAAAATGATATTGTGACACTTTTGAGCTCTTTTGGACCAGTTTATGACTGTCATTGAATCACCAAAGATTTGAATGGGGTTGACAATTTCCCCCCCCCGCAAAGAGTAACTGAATTTTTAAGGACATGAGTTCAACATAAATGTTTGTGCCTGGTCCAAGCCACATCTTGAGTTTGAATAAATGGTTTTTCGATAGGTGAAGCATTGCACCACCCATACATAGTTGATTATCATTTTAGGAAGCCCGGTCAAAAAAATCCCATGGTCTCGTGTGATCCACTTGTTCTTCTTGAATGGCCCGAAATGGGGTGATCCTTTTTTCTTGTAGGAAATGTGAGAGACTGATGAGTACTTGAGAAAATATTATTTCTAGAGTTGAGGGCTTGCCCTGAAAAATAATGTTGTTCCTAGCTAGCCATACACCCCAACTTAAAATCAATGGCAACACTTTTATTCGACATTTTGTAGCATTTTAAACCTAGGCTCTCTAGGATTCCTCCACTGTGGGACCATGCTACTGACAACCCTGATTCAATTATACAGAGCACTCCTTCTAGGTTTGTTTAACAAAGGGACAATGGATAAACAGGTGGATCGTTGTTTCCTCGTCAGCCTTACACAAGGAGCACCACCTTAGACCCTCTTTCTGTCTTTGTTTCATTGTTTCCCAGGTAGGAACTTTATTGACTATCATACACCACATAAAATGTGGGATTTTAAGGGACATATGATTTCCCAAGTCCTTTTCACCATCAGATTAACTCTCTGATTTGAAAGTCTATATTAAGTTGAATGTATCCCACTTTTGGAGTATAGGCACCATGCAAGGAATTTTTCCACAATATTTCAACCTCTTAGTCTATTATCTAAATATGGGAGGATCTTAGAGATCTAATATAATTGTTCCATGAAGTTGAGTGAAGCTCCCCCAACCCTAATTGGGTTTTTGTCTTCCACCCTTGACTCCAAAGAGTGGATTGGCCCGGATCGACTATATGATGAAAATAATAGTATCTGTGGGTAGCTTTTGGAGCGGGTCTATAGGTAACAAATAACTTACCCCATTGTCTCGTCAAGGATCTAATCCAATCTGCACCTTTGTTCCATTTCCAATGTGCCATGTCAATCCTTCCCCAACAACATGAAAGGAACTGATGACGCCTTCCAGATGACCAAGCAATTAGGCTTTAATTTAATCGGGTTTTGAATACATTCCTTGACAGATTCTGGATGACTGTATTTGTGAGTGACTACAGTCGTCTAGAGGCTCTTTGTTTTTATCAATCTCCAACTGGATTTGGTCACCAAAGCTTTGGAGAATAAGAAGATGTTTTTTAATCCCCAACCTCCAAGTACTTTTGGGACAACCAACTGTTCCCATTTAACCCATGGGAGGACATATTTTTCCTATGTCCTAGCCCATAAAAATCTAAAGCAGTTCCTGCGTGATTTTTTGAGCACTCCTTTGGGGATCCAGGCTAGGGACATCTAGTATACTGGAATGGCTTCCATAACTGATTTTACCAGCACCAACCTTCCTTCTCTAGAGAGACATCTAAAACTCCATACTTTTAATCTTTTGTCCAACTTTGCTATGAGCCACGGTCAGTCTTCTTTATTATAGTTGTTTAACTTCAAATAAAACTATTAAGTGTATATTCCATTTTTTATTATTGAGAATTCAAATGAAACTTATAAAAATAGAAAATAATATATCTACAAAATAAATTTAAAAAGAATTATTCACTATAATAAATCAAATTATATTATATATATATATATATATATATATATATATATATATATATATATATATATATATATATATATATATTCAAAGACTCAAATAAAATAAATAACACTATAATGAAAACGATAAACTAAAAAATAAAACGTATTTAGAATAAATTAATAGAATTAATAAATAAAAAAGTGTTAAAATTTAAAAATATATATGAAGAAAAGTATAAATTTAAAAATAAAAGTATAAATGAATGAATAGAGTTGATAAAAGAATAGATCAATTTCTAAAAATAATAAAACTTAAAATTAAAAAATTAATAATAAAAGGGAGTCACATTAATGATAAATTATTAAAATTTTGGAAGCCGCTCTAAAAGTTGAGGCTTTCATTTTTATAGATTTATTGATCGTGTTCTGTGATGGAACCCTCAGGGTGTTGGCCCCCCTTCCTATAAGTCAATTCTCAATGGTACAAGTTGAGACTCCCATTCAACCTCCCATGGAACCCCCTATGGATTCGTGACACAACTGATTGGGGAGTCTAAAGCAATCCCTAGGGAAGACATTAACATGATAGATTCTCCCCAATTGAGCGAAGGGATATCGAAGTGGAAACCTCGTGAGTGCATACCCAAAGTGGTGGAAATGCCTAAATAATAAAGTGGTGCATACCCAAAGTGGACCATACGTTTTTTGCTCAGTGGGTTTGCAACCTTCATTATTGGATGAAGAAATTCAACCCAGACAAGGAAAATTTCACTTATGCCCCGGTCTGGGTTCGACTTTACTCATTTCCACATGAGTATTTGGTTGAAGAGATTCGTGTTGGAATTGGAAACACTCTGGGTACCCATGTCAAATCGGCAGAAGAAACCAAGCAAAGCCAATACTAGACCTATTGGAGGATTTGCATCTGTATGAATGTCTCAGTTCCCATCCATGAATCTATTTGTCTCAGTTACAAGGAATCAGATTGGATCCAAACCCTAAAGTATGAATTCATTCCCTTTTGTTGCCCTTGTTGTTAAGAGCATAGTCAATTCTTTAGATATTGCCCTCTATGCAATCCTCCCAAACTGCCAAAACCTTATTCTGAGGAAGACGAAGAGGGTTTTACCAAGATTGTCAATTGGTGCATATCCAAACATAAATCCATTTCCTCTCGTCATGGTAAAATTCCCTTTACCAAGAATAGATATGAGGTCTTGGGTTCAGTTCCTGAGAACCCTAACCCTGAGTAGCCTCTTAATCCCTCCTTAAGTGTCCCATAATCATGTAAATCCTTTGATACTCCCTTCAACCCTAAGGAGCCAAAACGACCGAAAACTTCATATTCCCCTACGAAAATGTCATCTCTCGAAGATGTGATCATGAACCAGGAGTAATAAGATGGTACCAACTCTGATCTGGATCATATGGAGCTGGAAGGTATTGGTTTGCAAGGAAATGTAGATGCATGTTAGTGACATGACATCAAATCAACCCGCTGGAACATATCCAGAGGAAGCATCGTACTCTCTGTAAAAACACAAAGAAATCCATTGGCCCTAATCCTATATAGGGAACCTCCTCTACCTTTGGAGTGTATACCAACAAGATGAAGATGCCTAAAATGAAATATCTCTGATCCTTAGATCTAAATATTTACTACTACTATTGGATTTTCTACTGCATATCTAATACTCTGGGGGGTTTTCGATGCATTTCTTGGGTTTTTAGACTTGTTTGTTTAGTTCTATGTTCTCATGAGAAGCATGCATGGAATTGTTGGATCTACAAATAACTCATTGCATTTTATTAAATAACAACAAATGTTTATACATGGAAATACTTGAAATCAATCTCAGAATGCCTCAATTAGATTGTAATAGAGATAAAACTATCCTACAGTTCCAAGGAATATAAGTAGAATACCGATCTATAACATGCATAAGTCGATCTGCAACATGCAAGTCAAATATACTACATGCATGGAAGGAATGTTGCATGCAACTATCGGAACCAACGAAAAACTGAGATTTGATAGTTATGCTCCTCAGAATATGATGAAATATGTTCCCACTAGGTCGCCCTCTCCCTAGACAACACATGCAATTTGGATCCACTGCATGTAAGAAGGATATAGCTCGGATCTGTTGCAATAAGATCGGATATGTTGCATGCAATTAGAAGAATATAGCTCGGATCTACTACAATAAGCTCATATATGCTACATGCAAGAAGGATATAGCTCGAATCTGTTGCAATAAGCTCAAATCTTCTACATGCAAGAAGGATATAGCTTGGATCTGTTACAATAAACTCGAATATGATGCATGCAAGAACGATATATCTAATATTTGTTGCAATAAGCTCGGATCTACTACATGCAACAAGGATATATCTCAAATCTACTTCAATTAGCTCGGATCTGCTGCATGCAAGAAATATACACTGAATGCACTCCATAATACACTGCCAAGATAAATCCATGCTATATCTCTTATTTGAATCTGCCTGAACCTAAACCTGTAAATGAACTAAATCTTTAAGGATCCAATCTTGTACTTTGAAGCCTAATGAAGAATCTGTGTGATTCTTCTGATGGACTAGGGTGTGTCTTTGAACACCAAAATCTATCAATGGTGGTGGTTTCCGCAAGAAATCCACAAAACATGAAGAAAGTCACCCGACTTCTCCTTTGAGGTCTAATTCTCAACTCAACTCATGCATAATGGTGATGCATAATGGTGAATTAGATCGACTTTTCTCCTTTATACTCCCCTCCTCATCTAATTTCTCATTCACTTTATTATTTAAGTGACTTTTCCCTAAGTTTTGACTTAATAATCACTTAAGTCACTTAAAACACCTTTTTACTTCTAATTTCACATTCACTTTGATTAATTAAGTGATTTTTTCTAAGTTTTATCTTAATAATCATTTAAGTCACCTAAAACACATTTTTCTCATCTAATTCCACACTCACTTTAATTAATTAAGTGACTTTTCCTAAGTTTTATCTTTAATTATTCTTTTAAGTCACTTAATCACCTTTTTCCACTTTATTACTTAATGTCACTTTCAACTTACACTTTTTTGGTAGTTGACACTAAATAATTATTTTATTATTCCCTTTGTACCCGACTATAGTCTACAAGAATCAATATAGACTACTGAGTCGCTCCTATAGGAGTCATCACTAGGAAAGGGACATTACAGTCCTCCCTTCTCGAGATTGCTTATCCTAAAACAATGCCATCACAACATGACGCTCCATCGATTGAGCCAAGCTGAAACTTTGTTCACTAAATGATTCTCTCCCAAAAGACCTTTTCCCCTACTAATTGTTTTGACATTTGTTAACTTCCATGTGATAAAAAAAATCGAGATGTCTCAAGCATCTTGCATAAAAGTTATGTATACACAAACTTGTCAAAACATCAAACATAGAGTTATTGAACAATATCTAAACAATGTATATTATTGATAACTTCTTGCTATCAAATTCAAGCACAATGTTAGCACCTTAAAACTCCCATGGTCTCAATCTGCAAATTAGTTGAAAATACACATGTATACAATATCATCAAAATCCTAAATGAAATTATGTATACTTAACTCTTAAGCAATAGATGAAACTATGGAGAATTAACTCTCCACAAGATTGCTTATATGAATTAGGTCAACCATGCATATATGACATCAATCACATGCCCATGACTAATCTATGAAAAAACATCACACATAATGACATAACAATATCTATACTTCAGCCATGTCCATAAATATAACATCATCAAAGGAATTCATAATAAGTTTAATAAGTTTGACACCAATCATTGAATGGAAAGAAAATAAAATATACTATCTACTATCATGTTAATACTTGTTATAGTCGGTAAACACAAGATCAATTAAGTGGAAATATAACTTAAGACAAAATTTCTATGGGCAAAGTTCCCATCAATTAAGTGGAACTATCACTTAAGAAAAAATTCTTATTGGATTTAGGAAATAATTTTCACTATTTTTTTTTTAAATTTATCTACTTATCAACTTACTTTATAAATAATTATCCATAACTCCCTAATGAACCTTACTCAATGGTGTAAGTTAATAAGTACAAATTCCTATTGGATTTAGGAAATAATTTTCATTATTTTTTTTTTTTAAATTATCTACTTATCAACTTACTTTATAAATAATTACCCATCAACTCCCTAATAAACCTTATTCAATGGTGTAAGTTAATAAGTACACAAATCAACATTTTTATTGGCTACATATTTTTTCCCATAATAACTTTTTTTTAATAAAAAATTATATTTCCATTAAATTGAACTTCACAAACTTTTCCCTAAGTTTTATTTATTTTAAAGCCATTCAAATGATCAAAATTCCAAAAAAAAATTAAAAATTAAACTCATTGAAAACTATGAATTTTCCACTTATTAACTTATTCTTTATTTAATTTAATGAAAATAAAAACATTTTATCAATTAAAACACACCAACTATTTAAAACACACGATGCATATATTATTACCAAATATACTATTTAACAATTCACAATATTTAATTATATAATTAATTTAAACCTAAAAGCTATTATTACATAATTATCTTCCGTATGTACCTAACAAAAATGTTGGTGAAAGATCATAAAGATAATTTATGTATTACTTTGAGTTCGAGGTTTCACTTGTACACGGTGTTTAATTATGTAATTAATTTGAGCACAATCACAACTTTTGAACGATAGAATTTAGATTATTTTAAACTACAAGAAAATTTTGTTTTTTTTCTTAAATTAAAATCAATCAATAAAATGATAAATCTACGACTTAAATAATTTTATTTATTAAAAAATTATTATTATTTTATTAAACTTAAATAATAATAAAATTATTAAAAATTTGAAACATGAATGTGTTAGTTTCACTTTCCTGATATATTAGACAGTTGGGAGCAAGTCTTGACTTCCATCTAAAACCCTTGATGCCTCTGCCGCTAGTTGTTACTGTTGCTGGTGAGCCTATTAAATGATAAATCTACGACTGAGTTGAGCCTATTAACTGAGTTGTTACGAGTCGTTAAACTCTCTGAAAACAAAGAGAACCTAACCCCTGTCAAAGAGAACCTTTCACGAACAACAGCGATATCCTGTTAGTTATTTGGAACAGTTGGAAATCACAAGATATCGAAGCTTGGGGAGGTATAGAGGTGCCCCTGGAAAAAAGAATCTTCTAAAGGCTTCGCAAGCGGCTTCGAGGCTTGGAGCAGAGGTATCCTTATTCGCCGGAAAATCCCTCGGGCAACTGAGCTATTTCCCCTCTGGCTTCCAGGTTTCGGCTCGCTGAGTAGAAAAACCGGATATGCGGTGGGCGGCAGGTAGGTGCCACGGGCTGTTTGCAAGGCGTCGGATCCATCCCACGCCGGAAAAGCCCTCCATCAACTGAGTTGCTTCGCCTCTGGCCTCAGGGTTTTCGTTCGCTGAGTACGATCTATGCCACGTAGGCGATAGAAACTGTCAAATCCATACCATTTTAGACGTACAATCTGCGCCACGTATGCGCTAGAGGTGTCTAATCCGTACCATTTCAGTAGTACGAACGTCACGTAAGCCATTAGATCTTTGACACTTGGCCAATTCCTGACCTTAGGATCTGTGCCATGTGGGTCGTTGGATAATTGACATGTGGTCGATTTAAGGCCTTAGGATCTATGCCATATGGGTCGTCAGATAATCGACACGTGGCAACTTCCAGACCGCTGGATCTGGATGACACGTGGCAATTTCTAGGCCGCCGGATTTGGTGGACACGTGGCACTTTCTAGGCCGCCGGATCTGGTGAACACGTGGCAATTTCCAGGCCGCTGGATTTGTTGGACACGTGGCAATTTACTGGCCATCAGATCTCGGGGACGCATGGCGAATTCCTGGCCGTCGGATCTATCGGACACGTGGCGAATTCTAGGCCACGCTATCTTTCGGACTCGTGGCGAATTTTAGGCCACTAAAGCTTTGGACAGGTGGCATGTTCGAAATTGTTGGATCTCGACAAACGTGGCACATTCCAGGACGTCAGATCTCGGGGACATGTGCCATGTTCTAGGCCATCCGATCCCACCGACACGTGGCAAATTACAGACCATCCGATCCTTGGGACACGTGGCACGTTCGAGGTCGTCAGAGCATAGTGACACGTGGCACATTATAGTCCTTACGATCCTTGGATCGTCGAGGGTCGTCGGTACTTAAGACGTGGGCCGTTGGATTCACGACACGTTGGTGGGCTGCTACTTGGGGACAAGCCCCCAAACTGTACCATCGGCGGCTATAATGTCCAGTTTGTGTAGCGTCGGGTTCTGTCATCGATTTCTTTCGCGCATGGCGTCGTCGAATATAGATGTGCCTCCAAGCTCTAGTTTTCTCAACCTGATGTAATATAGATGTGTTAGGAATGGCGCCCGTCTAATATAGATGTGTTAGGAGTGGCGTCGTCGAATATAGATGTGCCTCTGTCAATCGTAAGAAACTTTTCATGCCTCGCACAAATATAGATGTATTAGGAGTGGCGCCATTGAATATAGATTCGCCTCCGTCAAGAGCAAGCTTGGTGTCAAATTCAATTTCCTGAGGTGGAAGCTTTAGCTTTACTCTTTGCCGCAGAAAAATATTGTGTTCCAACATTTCTGCAGACCATGCCAAAATTGAAGGTTCTTATATTATACAATTACAGTTCTCGGCATGCAACACTCAGAGTGGTGTCCATCTTTCCTTCACCTATTCAGATTAGGTCTGAGCTTCTTCATAAGATGCGTGTGCCTCCTCTTTACGATAAATGTTGGAAAAATTGTATGTATTCCTATGTGAGGGCCTTGGAAATATCAGTCTATTAGATAGGGAAGTGGAAACCCTGAACTATAGTGATTTGAGGAAACTGCCGACTAAGCTATGCAATTTAACTTCCCTCCAAAGATTGTCTGTCACTAATTTTTGTCTTATCCAAAACTGGCCTGATGACCTAGGAAGGTTGAGCTCACTTATGGTGCTAAGATTGTCCACATGTCCAACCTTGTCAAGCTTGCCACCTTCCATTTGCAATATTGGGAAATTAGAATATCTTAATATTTCCATTTGCAATCTTGAGAAATTAGAATATCTTGATATTCCACTGTGTGGGTATTTGAAGGACTTTTCTTTAAATTTGATCAGATATCAAATTTATGGATACGAGGGAGTGATTTGGAGTGAAGAAGTCTCATATATGCAGGTTTTCATAGTTAGTCATAATGTTAGAGAAATTTTTGGATTAAAATTGTGTGTTTGGAGTTTTAAAACCTTCAAAGTTTAGAGTGGATATTCCATCCATCATCCAAGACATAAAAAACTGATTTTATGACGGTGGGTGAAGTGTCTACTCTAAATTTTAACATACGCAACATATCTTATTATGGAATACAAACACAATGTATGGAATATTAGACTTATTGATAACAAAAACATACATGGTTATTGATAACAAAAAAGTAGGTCTATGATTTTTCTGTTTCACCAATACATATGTTAGAATTAGAATTTTTAAATGTAAAATTTAATTAATCAATCTTATATTTTTATTAGCAGATTATAATATAAAATAAAAATATAATAATGTAAATCCACTATACTAACCATAATAATGTAAGAATTGAGAAAACTGTTCGCATTCCAAGAATTCTGAGTAATTCTAAGTCTGCGTTAACTAAATTTGAATCTCATTTATGACTATAAATTTCCTTGAATCACTTGGAAATGCAATTAAAGCACTTCCAACTAAAACTTCAGATTTACTTTAAGAACTCAATCTTGAGAATACCAACAACAAAATGGTTTTTATTTGGCTTTAATTAATCTCAGTAATACATTCAAATTACATACCAATGATTTCAATGACCTTTGCAACTACAACAACGTTGATGGCAAACTACTAGAAACACCAATGATTTCAATGACCTTTGCAACTGGGCAATTCTATAGGATTAACAATAACACAGTTGATAGTATATTTTTTTATAGTTTATTTTTCACCTTCTTAGTAAAAAAACAATAAACATGTAATTCTATCTTGAATTGCCCTACAAACCTCTACTTCACTTTCAACCCTACGACCTTTGCTCCCTTCACGGTTCATCCTCCCCCTTTCTGCAGCGATCTTGCCTTCCTTTATCTTCTCTGCTGCGTCGTAAATGAAGCTTCCACCTCCTGGAGGAATCGATCTCCTCCCTTCCGCGTAACGAGAGAAACCAACGACACGCAAAGGAAGAGGAATTGATTTTGCTTTTGATTCGCCATTCAACCATTTGCCAACGTGGAGAAGTTTTATTGAAACTATTTGCCAACGTGGAGAAGTCTTATTGAAAGTGGCTTCATGCCACGTGATTGCTACGGTTGAAGTTGACTAACCCAACCACTTAAACCTGTGACTGATGAACGTCGAAAGGCGATGCCAAAACACCACGTAACATTTGTGGAACGCCAAAACGCCGAGAGGCGATGCCAAAACACAGCGTAACACGCTGAGAGGCGATGCCAAAACACCGCGTAACATGTGTGGAACGCCAAAACGTGGTCCGCCATCATATTTGTGCGCTTGCCATACTTCACTAATTTGTGTTAATCAGATGTTCTAATGATTAACGGATGCACAATGGCATGGTTAACGGATCCACTTCTTATTTTTCCATCAATAAATCATTTTGCCTTGTTTATATCCCCTTTCACATCACACCTTTTCATTGGGATACTTTTTATCACGAAAATCCCATCATTGAAGGTGATGGAAACACAATGCCTTCACGTTGTCTCAATCATTTTACTTGCTTTCCCTTGTTTGTTGATAAAAGAGATTCTTCATCTCCCTTTGTGTGCTTCGATGAAGTAGACTTTATCACATTTAACCAAGCGATACATGCCTATCCCATGAGTATTGGCTACCAAACATCACTGCACATGTATCTAGTGACACAAATTCATATTTTACTTTATCAACATAATCAACATTAATGACCATCATGATTTTACATCTTGTGATTATTCTCATTGCATATTTATCCTGTGTCCAATCCAACAAATATGGTGTTCTATATTATAGGTTTCTAGACCAATACCATCAACTAGGGTTTCAAAACTTAGATTACATTGTGAACCATCATAAAACAAATCATTTATCTTATGGTTCTCCACTTGAACTTTGATTCAAAATAATGCATTTATGTCTCCACTTTCCCAAGTGGCCATTGCAATATGGTAAATAGTATGGCTTACATCTATGTCAGAGATGCTTTCTACCTTGGTTCCTCCCATCTTGGTAGTTATCATTGATCCAGCCTAGATTTTATGCCATTTTGGATGCAACTCCAGATGAAGTTTCTATCACTTCTCATATGTGTGCATATCCACATCACAATGTTTGTAATGCCTATTAGGATAATTCCCCTTTTGGGTTGTGGTTGCAATCCTTTTGTATTTCATCTTGTTGGTCTCTCGTTGGTCCTTTTGTCATCACCCCTTTCTAAACTCCAACTTAATGTAGAGAGTTTTATTGCTTTCCTCACTTATGTTTTTCACACCAAGAAACTACAGTTTCCTTTGGATATGGTTGTATAGTTCTCTAAGGTACTTCACCACTTCTCCAAGCTCTTCCAAACAAATACCCATCATGATGGCTTGCTTCTAAATTCCAGACATGTATTCTTCAACACTGTCCTTGTTCTAGCCAAAGGTGCTACCATTTCATGTGTTGTCCTTCTTCATAGCCTAAGGGATAGCACTTTGATTTCAGCAATTCCTTGAAATGCTCCCATTTTATAACCATGCATTTTTTCCCTAGCCTCAAGGGATCTACATATATCTCCCACTAGTACAAATCATATCCATGCATTTTTAAATGGGTAAAAGAAATCTATTAACGATTATTTTATTTTATAAAGAACAAAATAAACTTTTAACTATTTCAATCAACTATTCAACTTCTCAACATTAACTTGACCATCATAAGTTGGCATTTCAAGTTTGTCTTCTACCTTAAATGGAATATTGGAAGATGAAGAAAGAGGGCTATTATTACCCGAGTCTCCAAGCCTCTCACCTTTGGAATCTTCTGGGCAACCTTTTCTTCTTCATGCTCAATCTTTGGTTATTTTTCTTCCTTATCCTTCATTATCAGTAGTTGTGTTAGCATCTCAAGGAATGCAACAATGCTCTTCTCCCGTCGAGTAAACTTGACCTCTAGATCTTTCTTGTCATGTTCTTCATTTGGAAGTCCCCATCATTTTTTCTCTTCTACTCCTCTGTAGACCTTGCAGGAAAGCCTCTCTACTTTCTCATAACTATTGTGGATGTCTACCATACAGGTTGTTCACTAAGTGTTTCTAGTGTTTGGCTCTAATACCATATGATTTGTAAACAATAGGCTTATGGAATATCTATTTCATCAACACAAATGCTAGAATTTTTAAATGAGGAGTTTTATTAATCAAGTCCTCTATTCTATTATCTCAATGTATTAAAAAACTATGCACGAATCTTAATTGTAGACTATAATATAATGCAAGAGATACACTATTGAAAAAATTGGCTATACTAACAATGATAACATAGGGATTGAAACCCAATATTTGGAAAACCAACAACGAAATGGCTCTTGTTTGGATTTATTTAATTTCAAGCATACAATCATATTACAATGGTATTAATGGGGAAAATACCATAGTTTTTAATGGCTCTAATGATTGCAATGGCCTTTTCTATGACTTGGAAATTATTTACCTTACTCGCATGGAATAAAATCTATAGAGAATTCGATACTCTCTCAAATTGCTTTGCAAACCTCTAGTTTGCCTTTGACCTTGCAATGTCTATTGTAAGATGCCAATCTCCCTTAGAGGTATGTCCTCCCCTTTTCTCTGGTGATCATGGTTTCCTTCATCTTCTTTACCATGTGGTAGATGGAGCCTTCCATCTCTTGGACAAATCAAGCTCCTCCTTACCTGGTAATGAGTGAAACCAATGACACATTATGGAAGAGTAACTGATTTTTCTTTTGGTTGATAGTGATTCTATTTACTAGTGTGGAGAAGTCTCATTAGAAGTGGTCTTCATGCCACATGGAGGTTGTGGTTAAAGTTAGA